>CM043112.1:17177475-17427672 GCA_023701765.1 Hylyphantes graminicola
AATTGCTCCGGTAACTTTCTCCACTCTTATGATGATCCCAGCGACAATGTTACAGTGGTGGCCAAAAGTGTGGACACTTTTTTAAAGTTTCAGGTGTTTCAAATGTTACCTGTGTGCTTGCATCCATTAAATTTCGCTTAAATATGAACATTTAAATATTAAGTGAAGGTAATTTAATGTAGAATTTCATTATAAAAAACAGAATTAAAGTATCTGTATTACAAATAAAGTTATGCTCATTTTAATTGAACAAACAAGCACAATCAATGAATTCTCTTATGCTGAAATTGCAATACAAGTTGCTGGTTCAATGACTTGCAAAACTAAGACAGATCATAATATTAGTTGCAAAACTTATTTGTAATACAGATATTGTAATACTGTATTTATTTTTAATTCTATATTAAATTACTTTGATGATGATAATGTTGTGTCCATGGCTATAGATTATACGGGACCAAAGGTCTCATAGACTGCTTCAGGGATCAGCAGACAGTGGTCCTCATAAGGATTAAATTACTTTTAATTAGATATATAATTGTTTAATTTGATATATAATTAATATATTCTGTAATCACACAATGTTGAAAAATATGAAACTTTCAAAAAAGTGTCCACACTTTTGGCCACCACTGTATGTCACTGGAATCATTGTCATTGGATTGGAAGATAATCCGGACTCAATGGGATTCGGATGGGTGTTTGGGTCAAAAATGCCGATTTTCTGTTTTTCTTTTATTTTTAATCCGCATATCTATAGCTTCAATTTAAAACCAAGACTTTAGATTTCGATTTTAGGTTTAAACTGAAGAGTTTTAAGTATCTCTGATTTAAAAAAAAAAATTATGTATTAAAAAAAAGTATGTACTGCAAAAAAAATTCCGAACATCACATTCACAATGAAAACCGTAAGTACTGTTTCCGCTTTCGTCGCACCCATTGACCTGACACTGTGATCTTCCGACTCGGCATATACCCCTGAACTGAGAGCCATTTATCTGGTGCAACACCAGGGCCGGATTTCTAAATAGGCTAAGTAGGCTGTAGCCTAGGGCAGCGAATTTTTTGGGGCGGCAAATTTTACGACCAATTAAAACGGCATTCGGCATAAAAAAATATTATAAAGATACGATTATTTTTTAAGAAAGAAAACAAATTATTTACATTAATGTGTAAACATTAAAAGTACATATAGTACCAATATTTCGTAGCAAGCATGCTCGCTGCGAGGGGAAGTGCACACCCTCTTAATGGATTTCGAAGTTGAAAGAAAAATAGTAGAACAGTTTTTAAAACAATTCGTCTATTTTGCTTTCTATATATTGTTTAAAGGTACATAAATGATTATAATATGTGTATCTATTTAATATATCGCATATCACCATATTTTGCGGCTACCTTTCCCCGAAGCGGGAGAAAATAGTGACTAGGGCGGCGAAAAAAAAATAGTAGCCTACAGGCGGCAATCTTTAAATCCGGCCCTGTGCAACACTCTAGGCGATTCTCGCTACCGATTCCTAAGCTTTAGATTACAATGAATCTGAGCTCTCTGTGGATGTTAAACTATGCCGAGGAAACCCCAAACCAAATGGGTACTCCGCAATCTTTTGCATGCCACATAATTATATGACATGAGTGCCCAAAATTTTCCCATCCAGAAAATCCGACGACACAGCCGGGACTCAAACCCACAAACTTTGGGCTTATGATGCGGGGGCCACGTAATACTTCTCAGCCACTGAGCCTCTGTGACATCCTACTCTTATTGCCTGCCGCTACAGCAATAAATCAGTTAACCCTCTAATGCATACTTTTACCGTTTGGTAACAAGTAACATAATCCACTTTATTCTATTAAATTAGTGATCCTAATAGACAAATCTGTGGTTTTTTTCATCTATTACATTTCATTTTAAAGTTTTAGTTACTAATAATCCTTATAGATGACAGTAGTAAAAGTGTATTCAAAATTGAAGAGTGAGGTTATTAACTTTTGTGAAATTACGTTTTTGGCAGTATTCAAAGAATAATAATATTCGTACTAAATACTAATAAATTGTTTTGAAAAATTAATCATAGTTAAAAAGGGTTATTTTGAAATATTTTTTGTAATTTTCTAGTCATTATTATCAAAATTGGAATTTTGCAGTTGGTTTTTGTCATATGGAATTTTTTTAAAAATTTAAATTATTTAAATTCTAATGCAGCTAATTTTTTTTTTAGTATTTTTCCCATAATGTGTGAGTATTAAAGATACTTAAATATTTTTTGGGGATGAAAATAAAAATTCATGCATTAGAGGGTTAAAAAGGTAGATAAAATATAAGTTAACTTGGCTCTAAATTCGGTAAAATACTAATTTTGAATTTAAGTATGTTTTCGAAAATATTGTTGACGTTAATAATCAATACTGCCTGACACTTTTTGCCGGCCGAAACTTTTGCCAGACGCTTTAAAGGACCTGTAAAGTTTATACCTTGTCCTATACGCATCTGGTGGCGCGAGATGGCGCTACGTAATTTCTAACTAAACAAAAATGTACTTAAATAGAAATGATGATCTTGCTTGGTTTTTGTTGCTTATCGTTTGAGCTTTATTTCTGTCACTATAAAAGTAACGAACAATTTGCAGTTCCTCCTCTCCCTTCCCCCCCCCCCCCCCCCCCCCCTCCCTCCAAAAAAAAAAATCAACTGGATGCCCTGGGTTCTTGCTTTAAGTAACAAGAATCAAATCCTGTATATGTTCCATATCTAGCCACCACTTTTTAAGTGCAATATTTACTTAGAAAATAATAATTATTCAGAAAGCATGCGGTCACTGATGAAGATGCTCTTCCTCAAAAAGTTGCTATTGCGTAAAAAGTAGTAGCAGCGGATTAGAAACATTATAGGTGTAATTTACAGTTGGCATAACCGTTGTCATGCAAATTACGAGGTGTTGCGTTGTCCATGTTGTCATGGACTATATTTGATTGGGACAGCGTCGTAGTGGGCGTTGCTAACGTAGCACCCAGAAATATATATAATAGGGTGGGCCGAAAAACACTTTTTATTTTACTTCGGATCGCTATAGTGCGGAAAAGTTGCCATTGGTAAAGACATGAAAAATGCACTAATTATTATTTTTATGACTACATCTTCCGTTCGCGCAATGCCATCAAAGTTGGCAAAAATTGTCAAAAACTGTAATTTTTCATAATTTTTTTAAACCCGATAAATGATTTTAATTGCTTTCCTATATCATGTTGTATGATTAAAATTTACAAAAAGTTAAAACTTTGAAATTTAGCGAAAAATACGAATTTTCCTAATTTTATACTACGTTGAGTGGTCGGACGATCTGACACAAATGTATAAACTTATTATTATATATTATAGCATTTATCATTAATAAGTGCTATAATATATGGATTTTACATACTTTTAGTGGTTAATTCATGATATGGGAACGTAAAAAGACATCTGCCGTGTTTTAAAAAGAATTATAAAAAATTACGGATTTTAACAATTTTTCGCCAACTTCGAAGGCATTGCGCGAACGGAAGATATGGTAATAAAAAAAATAATAATTAGTGCGTTTTTCTTGTCTTTACCAATGGCAACTTTTCCGCACTATAGCGATTCGAAATAAAATAAAAAGTTTTTTTCGGCCCACCCTAATATATACGCCTTATCTTTAGTTTTTGTTATGAGATGACTGATAATGAAATATTATATGATGGCTATAAGATTATTACTGTCAAATATAAGATGAAATATTATAACTTTAGATCTTTCTGCAGTGTTAATGTTTAGTGATGATATTTTATATACTTTGAAAAACGAGCTGATTTTTCTGGATCAATAAATTAAAAGTTTTTGAACTCTAGCTTATTTCATTCCACTGAGCGAATATGACCGAATATCTACCTTGATAACCTTTCTTGGTTTTTATGGCTTCATAAAACAATTACTTCCTCCCCCCCCCCCCCCCGAAAAAAATGCAACTATGAGTCCCTGGTTTCTTGCTCTAAAAGTAAAGTCCCGTGTATTTCCAAAATTACAGCCACCACTTTTTCAGTTCAATATTTAGCCTAAAGGAAATTCTCATAAATCTAGAAAAGGCTAAGGCATAGAAAGTTCTCATGAAGCTATTTCGTAATAAGTAGCAGCAGATTACAAACAGTTAGGTATGTGAAAGAGACATGTTAAACCAGTTTTCAACCTACTTTTATTCAATTAATTGTAAAAGATTAAAAAAAAAAAAAACTCTAATTCGGAATATAGGTGATGACATGCTGCCTTCCAAAATCTGTTCGATACATCGGATTTTTTAAAAATTATATTGTTTTCTTATAAAGATATGACCATTTTTTAAACTTTTTGTCTGTCTGTCGGCGAATTTCAAATTAAAATGTAAGTCAATTTAACCGCTGTTGCCACATCAACTGTTGTTGCCACTTAACAACTTTATTTTTTAAAAAATAATATTTGAAGTAACTGTTGTGCTGTCATTAATCAGTTTAGGATGACGTCAAAACGTATAGCACAATTTCATTTATTTGATTGTTCATTACACTGAATGTCACATTATATATTCATAAAATTACAAAAGAAAAAAAACTACTGACAGTAGAAAAACATTACATACATTTTCGGAAACTATACAAACTAATTAACTATAAATAGTTCGACCACAAAAAGGGTTATTTATTTAAAAAGGCCTTTCTTATGGGGACAGTGTGAGGGAGTGACAAATCGGCATTTATACGCAATTTTCCGTTAGTAAATTATAATTATTTGATATTGTTTAGAAGGGATAAGTGAGATTGTGAGCTAATTTTAACTAATCAACCACAAAAATGCATACATAATTTGAAAATAAAGAGCAAAGTATCCGGGACATCGATTTGTCCCTTTTGCAGAGAATGACCCCAAAACTATGATTAATAACCATTGAACATAGCAAATTTGTTTTACTTACTTCACACTTATTCTAATTTAAATTTCAAAACTAAATTAATTTCAATGGAAGATAAACAATAAGATTAAAAAAAAGGAAAACTGCACTAATAAAACAAGTTTCGATGAAATTTGTTTTCTCTTAAACTAGTTTTAGCAATATAGTTTTGCATTATATGAAAAATTGATGAACGGAGTAACATGACGTAACTTTTGTGGGGGGGGGGGGGGGGGGGGGGGGGGGGGTAAAACGTGACGCAGCGTGACATAGGGGAGGGGGGAGGGGTTCAAAAACAACAAAATTTTGCGTAAAGCAATTTATGTACATCCTAAGATACCATTTTAGTTTATTATTCAGTTATGCAAATAGCAACCGCTTTATATTTTTAACAGTTTTCAAACAAAAACAAGGTAAATAAAATACGATTTTAAAAAGTTAATGAGGATTTAATTGCCGAAAAGTTAATCACTGAAACAAAACCGGTTGGAATACATATGTATGTTCAAATGTTGTACATATAAATTAATGTTATAAGTTAAACGGAATGTTGAAAGTAAGAGAAAATATTTTAATTATCATTGTACAATTTGGGGCTAAACCCTTTATTAAAGCCATTAAATTATATTCTTTTATGCACTAAATTAAGGTTTAATTGTAATTATTTGTAGTTGCTTGTTTTAAAGCTATCACTGCATTTAATAATAATAAATCCCTTTTCGACCGGCGGTCAGGTGGCGCTGATTTAAAATTAGGAGACAAAATTCGTTATTTGTATAACAAAAAGGACTTTGTTTTTAAGGAGTTGCTTTCAAAGATGCTGTTTAACGCATTTTTTTCGATAAAATTTCAAATTTAGTCTCATAATTTAAATCAGCGCCACCTGACCGCCGGTCGAAAAGGGATAAGATCCGAATTGCTACTATCATTTTCCCGCACACGAACAATGGAAAGTAAAGCAACGGTTTTTTAAATGGTACTTCTCCACTTGCGACCTGGCGTCCCCATTTGGGGAAATTTTTTAAAACCTCCCCACAAACAATTTACACGTTAAATAATCCAAAAATCAGTTTTCAGCCTTTGATTACAGGTATGTATCAGTCATTTATTTCTATAAAATAAAAAAGAAGTTGAATGAGGCTCCATACAACATTAGAGTTCTTAAAAATATTTTAATTTTTTTTCCAAACTTTTCAAAAAATTATTATAGTAGCTAATTTTAAAGGCATTTTGCATTAAAAACATTATTAAAATACTGTTTTAACTACAAATATGTAATACTGCTTGTTTTTGTTGCATTTATAGCACAAAAATTTGTATTTTTAGAGTAGAAAGCGTGTCCCTAAGTAGCTATTAAACATAATTTTTTTAAAAAAATTATTTGCCCAACATACTTTTCAGCATTATTTGTATGAAAAGTATGTTTAGATTGAGAATATACGTGTAGGATTTTGCTCGGGTCTAAAGAGGTTATAAGTACCTTCAGGGAATAACAAATTGTTGATTGTAGCTATATAAAAAAAATTCTGAGTTTACTTTAACTTTGTAGACTTTAATGTGCTAAAACCTTACAATTCAATCAAAAAGTTCCACCTTTCCCACATTTTTACCAAATAAGCAATCAAAAGTAAAACAATGGTCTCATAAGTGATAAGTATACCGTCAGTAAATAAAGATTTAATTTTCCACGGTTCAATTATGAATCATTGTAGCCAATAGCCCTCTTGCAGATGAAATGTAACGTAATTTACGTAAATCTATTTTTTGTTCAATTTTAGGTAATATCAATGATCACATTTTATATTTCTTCGATATTTAGCCACCACTCTTTTAGTTCAATATTTAATTTTAAAATATATTTATCGAATATAATAAAGTCCTTCACCTTCAAACAAGCTATAAAATAATGTTGCTGATTTGCAAGTCGAAGCAGCAGATTAGAAAAAATCGGTAAATAAAGTTTTAGTTGGCCACAGTTCAATTATGAAAATCGTAGCCAACAGCCCTCTTGTAGATGAAGTGTAACGTAATTTACGTGAATCCATTTTTAGGTAATTAACAATAATCACACATTTTATATTTCTTCGATATTTAAACACCACTCTTTTAGTTCAATGTTTATTTTTAACGTGTATTTATCGAATGTCATTGATGAAAAGTCTTGTTCGGATAAAATTTTTCTAAAGATGCTAATTTGCAAGTAGAAGCAGGAGATTAGAAAAAAAAAAATGTATCATTCATACAATCAGAAATAAAGTTTTTATTGGCCAAAGTTCAATTATGAAAATCGTGGCTCTTGTTGATGAAGTAAAACGTTATTTAAGAAAGAATAGCTATTTGTTATCCTTTTTTAGGTAATACCTTAACAATAATCACATTTTATATTTCTTTGATATTTAACCACCAGTTTTTTAGTTCAATATTTACTTTTAAAATATATTTATCGAGATACAATTTTCATAGTGCACCGAAACCTATCTTTATCTTTATCTTTTGTAATTGCTGATTCGCAAGTAGAAGCAGCAGATTGGAAAAATGCAGATTTGTTTAGGTTTCTCATAGGGAGATGAAAATGTTAAACCTTTTATATTATTTCAATAACTCTAACCCAAAACTACTCTTAACTACGATTTCTTATCACTGAAGCAAATTTGTTTTATTTACTTGTCACTTAAATCTACTTCAAGTTTCGTTTTAAAAACTAATTTGAATAAAAATAATTAATAAACTTAACGGAAGAAAATCCACACACGAAAGTAATTTCAGCGATTTAATTATTTACACTTTTCTCTACAATTTTATTGATAATGAAAATATTCTCTGTAACTAAATTTCGACATATTTTAAATGAAACTTATTATTTACTAAGATAAAAGAACAACAATAATAACAATCATCAACACCAAAATTCTAAACTTTAAATGAATAAAATCAAGATAAGAAACATACCGGAAACTTGTATACAATAAGTTGATCCCGCAGTAACTCTCATAAGCTCTCGCAACAATAACTTCGCCCACTATTATCAACCTAAATCGACACAATATCAACTTTCAATTGCAACAGTCGCGCCCGACTGGAGGGCGGGGCCTAACTTATCAGTAGGCGGGGCTATGTCTAGTGGGCGGTGTTTGTGCTTTGGCGAAGTTCAAAAACTCGCCAAGTGACGGGCGTTCCGAAAAATATGAACGAAAATCATTCTAATCGCGCTTGCGCTTGAATGTACTCGTCAGGTAGCGAAGAATGATAGTTTTGTAGGTTCGTCAGGGACTTGTAAACGGTTTGTGCAGTCAAAAAATCCGACAAATACTAACCCGTGTAGAGGAAATGCACGTTAAATTTGCTCCCAAGTCGCGCTGCGTACGATGTCGCGCAAGTTGCATTCAGTGCCTAGTAAGAGGTTGGCTTGTCAATTGAGTTTGGTTTTAAATAAACGAAGCCCATGGCATTCATGTAGTTCTAGTGCGACGATAATTGAAGAGTACAAGGGAGAAACCGATTGATTTTGCAGTTCCTTAGCAGGCCACTTTGGCGATGATAGCGAGTGATCTTCTAAACTTGTGTAAGGAAACCAGTTCCTGCTATAGATATCACAGTTAAAGTAATAGAGTGGAAGATCACGTGACCTCCAATGCTAACGACGCGACGGGACGCAATAGGAGCTCCCAGAAGAGCCCAAATGAAGCCAGTAGGTCACGTGAAATGCCACTCTAATACTTTAACTACTATATCTGTGGTTCCTAGCTACCAAGATTCAGGCGATTGGCGATCCCAACGCTTGGACCAAGCGAAGAAGAAAGAGCGAAACCGGTTTTCTGCAGCTAAGCAGATAATCGCTGGCGTCCGCCTAATAAATCAATCGGTTATTCCAGTGTACTCTTCAATTCTACTAACCTAACCTATCATTGCGCAGTATTTTTTGTCTGCCCCGTCTATTTTAGTTTTCTTTTCGTGCCCAACTTTTTTTTACATTATTCTTCAATTTCTTAAACTTATCGATTTTGATTCGATTTAATTATAAGTATGCAAAGCATTATTAACAAAAAGTCATTGCTGTTGGAAATTTTTGTTTTTTAGAGGAGATTTTGTCTGGCAGGCAGCGAAATTGTGAGACAACAATGGTGTTGTTATTCACGTCGTGGATGACAACAGCTTCAAAGGTTTGTTATTATTTGCTGTCTGGAATTTCTTGCGTTTTGATGTTCGAAAATGACATTTAGAAGAACATTTTACTTATTAAAATTAATAAAAAGGCAACTTTTAGCTGTGCTTTTGCTTGTTCAAAATATTTATTAAAGAAAGCTTGAATCGAAATAAAAGTTTCTTTTCATCAGTGACGGTAATTTTGAGAGTGAAACCGAAACAACCAATGAAAACGTAAGACACGGTAAAATGAAAACGAGCATTACATAATCTCAAGCATTTCCATTGCATTAACATATTCTGTGGAAATTTCCGAAGGAATCCCAAGAGCTTTATAATATTTAATGCCAGCAATGAGTTGTTACGTGGATAGTATCAGAGCTTACAAAAAAGTCAGATTATTCAAAATATTTTCTGTACAAATGAAGACACTTTGCTTATCTTATGGTAATTACCGCATGGCAATGTTCAACAAGCCAAGCGATTTTTTTTATTTTCCAAAAAATACAATTTGATAGCTTTTACACTTATTTTTTTTATATAAACTAGCCTAGAACTATAAAACTGGTGATAATAATTTTTTTTTTGGATGCCGCATTAGATTATCTAGATAAATGTTCGGATTAGAGATTATATTAATTAGATTATCATTATAAATGTATTTTTTGAAACATTTCTGAGTGTTTAGAAGAGCTTGCTGTCTCAACATCTAGAATGACTTTAGAGACTTCTCCTAGTAATTTGTTGAATCAAAGCTTTTCAAATCCGAGTAATGAAGCTTCCAAAACCTATTTTGGAGAAATTTTCTGTTAATCCAATGAGTTGGTCTGAGTTTTGGACTAGTTTTGAAAGCGCTGTTAATAAAAATGCGATAGTATGTGTAAGGTTGAAAAATTTGCGTATTTAAAATCGCCATTAGTGGAAGAGAGCGGCAAATCAGCGAAATGTGTGTTCGTTCACATGGAGATTTTGACTTGACTGACTTTTTTTTTAAGCCTTTAGACCGGTGGTCAGATCGCGCTGATCTTAAATTATGAGACTAAATTTGGAGTTTTATCGGAAAAAATGCGTTCAACAACATCAATGCCAGCAACTCCTTAAGAACAAAGCTATTTTCAAACGGTGGTACGCGTACCACTGGTGGTATGCGGGAAAATGTCAGGTGGTACGCGTGAGTGATGTGAGAAATGTTATGCTATTAATTGCTTCTTGGATCTGTTGAGTGAGAGTGGATTTTTTTGAACTCTTGTACATAAAACATAAACATCGAAGAAGAATAAGAGTTGAAGAAGTCTTAACAGTGAAGATAAATCCCATCACTCCTAATTTTGATAATTTATATCAGGCAAATAACAACAAGTTTCGCACTGAAGACTATAAAAGTATATTTTGTATGATTATGAATTTTTTGCTGAGTGTACTATTTTTTTATTAGTATGGTTTTTGACCTATAGATAATAAATAAAACTGTAAATTAATATTATTTTAATCTTTTAATTTCTCCTTTATTATGAGCATGTCATAAACAAATATATAACCATTAAATATTCCCAGGAACTTAATTCAAAAAGCCTTTGGACACTTTTTGAAGAGTAAATATTATACGTTTCTTAAAATATTTAGGTCTGGCGGTACGCCAAAATTTCTCAAAAAGTCAACTGGTACGCAGATGCAAAAAGGTTGAAAACCCCTGCACTAGAGTATTAACAATTTACAATTTTCTGTATTCCCATCATGTGTCATTAATTAAATGTTTTACTGGTTTTTTTTGGTTGGGGTTGGAAGTTGTGGTGCTGCAAAAAAAAAGGATTTTCGTCTACCTCAATTTTTTCCCCAAATACGTCGCCAAGCTCGCCAAACTATCGCCGAAAACGTAGGTGGATACCATTACTATTTGAGCTTACAAAAGTATCCGATTATTCAAAATACTTTCTGTTTAAAAATAATGTATTTTGCTTATCTTCCGGAAATCATCGCATGGCAAGGTTTAACAAGTCATGCGATTTTTTTAAGCTCTCCCAATTATATTTTGTTAGATTTTACGCTTGATTTTTTTTTTTAAATATAATTTGGCCAAGAACTATAAAACTGGTGCTAATAATTTTTTTGGATACCGCTTTAGATTATCACGATAAGTGTTCACGTTATTTGGGGAACATTTCTGAGTGTTTAGAGGAGCTTGCTGTCTCAATGTCTAAAATGACTTTGGAGACTTCTCCTAGTAATTTGTTGAATCAAAGCTTTTCAAATAACAGTATTTCTTTGAAGCTTCCAAAACCTATTTTGGAGAAATTTTCTGTTAATCCAATGCGTTGGACTGAGTTTTTGAGTAGTTTTAAAAGAGCGGTTAATAAAAATGATAGTATTTGTAAGGTTGGAAAATTGGCGTATTTAAAATCGCCATTAGTGGAAGAGAGCGGCAAATCAACGAAATGTGTGTTCGTTCACATGGAGATTTTGACTTGACTGACTTTTTTTTAAGCCTTTAGACCGGTGGTCAGATCGCGCTGATTTTAAATTATGAGACTAAATTTGGAGTTTTATCGGAAAAAAATGCGTTCAACAACATTAATGCCAGCAACCCCTTAAGAACAAAGCTATTTTTTTATACTAGGGTACCTTCAATACACTGTGTGCTGTTCAGGGTAACGACAAGGAGCTTAGCAGGTGAGCCATGCTAAAATCGTTATCGCTCAGCCAAACTCGCCAATAAAACAAAACTAGTTATTTTTCCAGTTTTACACATATGAACATTATGTTGTTGCTTAGTTAAGAAGAAATAAGAATGTTTTCAACTTTCAAGTAAGCAATGACTTTGATTTGTGGTTTGTTTACGTTACCCCGCCAACTATTGTTCCGCCAACGCATGCCAAATACCGTCTGTTAGCTTCGACATTAAAAATGGCATTTTCTGGTAGTATAATGATAAAAAATACTATTTTTAGAAATGTAATAGTCCACATGATGTTTAATTTACAATACAAAGATTAAAAAGTAAAGCTTTATACCTTTTGTCCGAGTTTAAACAGCTTTTTTATTCCATAGCAATGACACACGCCGGTATTAAAACATGGATTACAGCTTTACCGTTAAGAATTTTAATCCAAAAAAGAATAAATATTGAAGAATATAGATCATTAAAAACAAAATCAATAACAAATAGTGGTTACGTTCCTTTGATTATATCGTAAAGATGCGATTTATTAGAGCTTCGCTGAGTCACCGTGTAATGTCTACGGAGAAAAAATAACAGTGCCGTATCTCTGGAGCATGGCTATGCTCCAGCCAATCAGGTGAGAGCATCATGTCGCAACCCTCATACGCAGATATTCCAGTAACCCTAGTATGCCCTAGAGCAGGGGTTCCCAACCGGTGTTACGCGTACCACTGGTGGTATGCGGGAAAATGTCAGGTGGTACGCTTGAGTGATATGAGAAGTGTTATGCTATTAATTGCTTCTTGGATTTTTTGAGTGAGAGTGGATTTTTTTGAACTCTTGTACATAAAACATAAACATCGAAGAAGAATAAGAGTTGAAGAAGTTGAACATTGAAAATGAATCCCATCACTTCTAATTTTGATAATTTATATCAGGCAAGTAACAACAAGTTTCGCATTGAAGACGATAAGAGTATATTTTGTATGATTATGAATTTTTTGCTGAGTGTACTATTTTTTTATTAGTATGGTTTTTGACTTATAGATAATAAATAAAACTATAAATTAATACTATTTTAATCTATCTTTTAATTTCTCTGTAAAAAGTAACTTAACTCAGATGTAGTGTAAACAACAACGTTTATTTGTGACCCTGGGTTTATATACATGGTTATGACAGACAGATAACAGTTAACCAGTTAGATTGCGATTTACAGATAAGATTATATCAGTCACGACTTCGTGACGTCTTATATCAATATGACATCCCCTCTTTTGAATATAAAATACATTTGTGACTGGAAAATTAGACTGAAAATTATTATGTTTAAACTTTGAATAAAATGTTTAAAAGTTCTCTAAAATCAGTAATACAGAATTTCTCAAAATCAGCAATACAAAATAATCATAACACTAAAATACAAAATCAGCAATGCAAAATAATCATAACACTAAAATACAAAATGCAACTCTGCTAATACACAATACAACTCTACTAACTCTACTACCTAAAACAAATTTTATTCAGGATCAGGATATCTATTAGGCATCTTAACCACTCGACCCGATCTGGTAGTAATAGCTTCTGCAGGACAAGAACAAGTCACTGGAATTGTCTCAGTTCCGGAGATACTAGAATCTGAAACGTTAGAGTCATTATTAGTGGACATTGATTCATTATTAGTGGACATTGATTCATTATTAGTGGACACTGATGTATCTGGTGAAAACGACTGGGAAATTTCCAAGCCAGGAGACGTTTTATCCGGACGGAGAAACCATGAATTACGGCGAAACGTTTGTCCCTCAGAGGTCTTTACGATGTAAGACCTAGCAGTGGGACCCGGTGACATAATCACTGCGGGTTTCCAGTTTCTATTTCTCACCCGCAAGAGCACTCGCTGACCAATGAAAAGAGGTGGCTGCTGCTTAGTGCCTCTATCGGCGTACTGCTTTTCTAAATTTCTTCTCTCTCGAAGCTTATTGGGAACATTCTTTATTAGTTGGGGCTTCAATAGTTTCTCCTCAATGAATAGAGTACCCTTTGTTCTTCTGCCCATCAGTCTTTGAACCGGCGAACCTAGATTTCCTCTGGGAGTGTTGCGCTGGTTCAGCAGCGCTAGCTGAACATCAGATCTTTCAGCCACACAATTCCTCAGCAGGAGCTTTGCTTCCTGAACATACCTTTCGGCCAGACCGTTTGAACGTTTGTGATGAGGACTAGACGTTTGAATGGAAAAATTCCAATCTTCAGCAAACTTCTTAATCTCTCTAGATATCAGTTGCGTGCCTTCATCACACAATAAGGTCTCGGGGACTCCGTGCACTGCAAACCAACTTTTCAAGCATTTTATTACACTAGCTGTAGTAATATTAGGTAGCACAGAAAAATCAAAATATCCAGAGTAACTGTCCGCAATGACCAGATAGTTGACTCGCTCAATTTGGAATATGTCTGACCCAACGATTTGCCAAGGTCTGTGAGGAATCCTATGGATTAGAATCGGTTCTTCAGGTTTGTCCTTTTGATGGCGCTGGCATGTTTGGCATTTTTCAACGTGATCTGTGATATCCTTATTCATACCGTACCAATATACATTTTCACGAGCTCTACTCAATGATCGTTGAATTCCTAAATGACCAAGATGAATGGTTCTCATGGTCGCGGCTCTAAGAGAAAGGGGAATTAAAACTCTGCTTCCCCTAAAAATCACCCCATCGTAACAGGCAAACTCATCACGAAATGACCAATATTTCTTTAGACTTTCATGCACATCATCGATTTTTGTGGGCCAGCCCGATTTAATAGTTTCAACCAATTTTGATAGTTCTTCGTCATTTCTAATAGCCTCTCTAAGTTCAACAGACTTTTCATGAGTCATTGGTACCACAAGATGAACTTCAATGTTCATTTCAGGAGTTTCAGTTTCGTACGACTCACAGTCTCGGCTCAAGGTGTCAGAGATGAACATTTCTGTTCCTTTCTTATATACAATTTCTGGCCTATAAGACATAATGTCAAACATCAGTCGCTGCAATCTGGGTGGGGCACAATGAAGTGGTTTCCGTGCAATAGACGACAGCGGCTTATGATCAGATTCTACTGTCAAATGTTTGCATCCCCAGACATATTGGTGAAATTTGAGACAACCAAACTTTATTGCATAAGCTTCTTTTTCTATTTGAGAGTAATTTTGTTGTGTTTTATCTAAAGACTTTGAAGCAAACGCAATGGGTCTGCCATCTTGCAGTAATACAGCGCCAACAGAGTGCTTACTGGCATCCACTGACAACACCACAGGAGCATTTACATCGTAATACCTCAAAGTCGGTAAATTCATCAGCTGAGATTTAAAAGTTTCAAAAACATCTCGATGCTCTTTTTCCCAATTCCATGCAACATCTTTTTTACACAACCTTCTCAAACTGTCACTGGTCTCAGATAAATTAGGTAAAAACTTGGCGAGATATGTAATCATACCGAGGAATCTTTGTAGACTTTTTACATCTGATGGTTCTTTTAGGTCCCTAATGGCTTGAATTTTCTCTGGATCTGCTTTTAACCCTTCAGACGTGACCAAATGTCCCAAGAACTTCACATTATTCACTGAAAAAACGCATTTTTCATTATTCAAAGTCAAATTAGCATCTTTAAAAATACCAAGAACTTTAGCTGTCAACTTTTCTACTGCCACTTTAGTTGGTGCATGAATAAGAATGTCATCCATAGCCACCTCAACACCCTTCAGACCAACCAGAAGATTCTCAATGACCTGTTGAAAAACCTCGGGTGCTGACGCTAACCCCATAGGCATCCGTAAGTAGGAATACCTGCCCCAAGGAGTAGCCATAGTCAGATAAGAACTCGACCTTTTAGTCACAGGTAATTGCCAAAATCCCTTTTTACAGTCAATCAACGAAAACCACTTAGAATGACAAATTCGAGAAGCAATTTCTTCTAAGGTGTTCAATGGGTGATGACGTCTCTTTAAATTTTTATTTATGCTAGAAGGATCGATACACACTCTAAGTTTACCTTTCTGTCTTACCACTACCATAGGTGATACAGCAGGGGTGGGTTCTCTCACTGGAACTATAATACCCAGTTGCTGCATTCTATCCAGTTCAACTTTGACATCATCACGAATAGCATGAGGGATTCTTCTAGCAGGGAAAATCTCCAACGAAGCATTGTCAACTAAATCAATGTCATAAATAAAGTTCTTAATACAACCAAACTCTTCTTCTTGTTTTATTAATTTTTCTGAAAGGCTTATACTTTCTATTCTTTTAATTAATTTTAACTTAACACAAGTGTCTTTGCTAATGATGGTTTGGAAATCACTATCCACAACCAAAAACTTTAAGCAATAAGTGTCAGATTTAACTTTTACATGTCCTTGACATTCACCAGCTACTTTTACTGAACTGTTATTATACGTAACAATGTTTCTAACGGAAGATGGTATTACCTTCAACCCGGCCTGTCTCGCATTCTTCCGGGCTAATACGTTGCATTGTGCCCCAGTGTCTAATTTGGCCTTCGTTTCTTTAGGAAAAGTGTTATATATCGATAACACCTCTTGGCCAATCGCTGACATAAACATAGCTACCTGAACATTGTCGTCCTTTTTTGAGAGTTCTACCACTAGTTCGTAAAATTCAAATTGTTGTAACCAATCCTCCCACACTTTCTTGGGTGCGTTGCCGGTTTGAAGGCTTATTGGAGGAGGCAATCTCGCGCTAAGTGCGGCCATAATTCAAGTACAGGGATTACAATTATGAAACGAGCCACAATTAAATATAAGTTCACACCTACAACTTTTCTAAAAACATTTTAAAATCGCTATGGTTTCGGCACCATGTAAAAAGTAACTTAACTCAGATGTAGTGTAAACAACAACGTTTATTTGTGACCCTGGGTTTATATACATGGTTATGACAGACAGATAACAGTTAACCAGTTAGATTGCGATTTACAGATAAGATTATATCAGTCACGACTTCGTGACGTCTTATATCAATATGACATTCTCCTTTATTATGAGCATGTCATAAACAAATTAATAACCATTAAATATTCTCAGGAACTTAATTCAAAAAGCCCTTGGACACTTTTTGAAGAGTAAACCACCCATTTGACCCATTAATGCCTGACGTCCCTTTTTAGGGACACTTTAAAATAAAGTTCGCAATTTTTGATGAATCAACTTTTCAATTAAAAATTTGCTCCGTTGTATTCAAAAGTGTACATTTCAACTGACCCAAGGGTATTGATGCTGTTTAAGGCAACTTTTCCGGTAAAACTCTTAACATTTTAGTCTCATAACCTTAAATTAGCGCCACCTGAAAGGGTCTTAATGGGTTAAAATATTTAGGTCTGGTGGTACGCCAAAATTTCTCAAAAAGTCAACTGGTACGCAGATGCAAAAAGGTTGGGAACCCCTGCACTAGAGTATTAACAATTTACAATTTTCTATATTCCCATCATGTCATCACAGCAGCCGAATTAATTAAATGTTTTACTCTTTTATTTTGGGTTGGGGTTGGAAGTTGTGGTGCTGCATTAAAAAAAAAAAAAGGATTTTCGTCTACCTCAATTTTTTCCCCAAATACGTCGCCAAATTATCGCCGAAAACGTAGGTGGATACCATTACTATTGGAGCTTACAAAAGTATCCGATCATTCAAAATACTTTCTGTTTAAAAATAATGTATTTTGCTTATCTAGCCGGAAATCATCGCATGGCAATGTTTAAGAAGACACGCGACTTTTTTTTTATTAACCTTCAGTCAATCTTGCAATTTTTGAAACTCAATTTTCATTAAATAAACAAGTCTAGAACTATATAATACTGGTGCTAATTATTTTGAAAGAAAAATATCGCCAAGAGAGCGCAGAGCGGCAAATCAGCGAAATGTGCGTTCTTCTGCCTTATTTCAATTGAGATTTTGATCCGACTTACTTTTTTTTTTTAACTGTCCCCAATTTTCTATATTCCCATCATGTCATCTCTGTCATCAAAGTAACCGATTTAATGAAATGATTTACTGTTTTTCGATAATTGTTTGGGGTCGGAAGTTGTGCACTCTAAAAAAATGAATGTTTAAAAACGACGAAATTTTCCTTAATTTTGACGATTCCGTTACTGGCAAATGCTCCGAGTTTTCGTTTCCTCAAAGTGAGGAAATTTGAATCGTCATTTTTATGAGGATTTGAATGTCGTCGAATCTAAAAAAAATATTTCGTCATTTTTGAGCATGTGAGAACAACAATGAGATTCAGTTTCCTCAAAATCAAGATACAGAATCGTCAAATCACGATCATTAAAGTGAGGATTCGCGTTTACTGAAAAGTCACGTGATAGTTTGACGAAACAATCCTCAAAATTAACGAAATGAGGCTTGAGGATTCATGAATCGTCAAAAATGAAAGTGTTATTTCTGAGAGTGTGGCGCTGCATAAAAAAAACTTTCGGCTATCTCAATTTTGTTTCACCAAATACGTTGTCAAGTTCGCCAAATTATTGTCGAAAACGTTCTAAATTATGTTTTTCGTCAAATTCGAGCATCAGCTTTCCCGCTGAACGTTTAGCCAAGCTACCGAAGTCGCAAAATGAGATAAAATGTTTTTTATTATCATTTTTTTTCTGATGTTTCAGAAGACAAAGAGTTATACAGTTGCATGACGGGTCATATGTGAAGTTCTAAATTTTCTCTAAGAAAATATATTCCCAAGCACACTGAACATACGCAAAACGTGCTAATATGATTTTTTTTATCGGTTCGAAGCACAGGCATTTATGTAGTGTATTGTACCGAAAGGCAGCGACGCGACACGATTTAGTTATTAACCCTTTAGACCAGCAGTAAGATGGCGCTGATTTAAAATTATGATAGCAAATTTGGTGTTTTATCGAAAAAAAATTCATTCAGCAGCATCAATGCCAGCGACTCCTTAAAAAAAGTCTTTTTTATACAAATAAACGATCCACATGATCGTGATAGCTCGGTCGGAAAGGGTTACTAGATTAAACAAGATTATGTCATTTGTTGTCATATGGCAACAGTATGCACTACACTCTAAAAAAATGAATGTTCAAAAACGACGAAATTTTCCTTAATTTTGACGATTCTGTTACTGGCAAATGCTCCGAGTTTTCGTTTCCTCAAAGTAAGGAAATTTGAATAGTCATTTTTATGAGGATTTGAATGTCGTCTAATCTAAAGAAATATTTCGCCATTTTTGAGCATGTGAGTACAACAATGAGATTCAGTTTCCTCAAAATCAAGATACAAAATCGCCAAATCACGATCGTAAAAGGGAGGATTCGCGTCTATTCAAAAGTGAAGTGATAGTTTGACGAAACAATCCTCAAAATTACGAAATGAGGCTTGAGGATTCATGAATCGTCAAAAATGAAAGTGTTATTTCTAAGAGTGTAGAGGGTTAACAATCATTAACCCTTTTCAGCCGAGGCATTATGATCGTGCGGGTATAAAAGAGAATGTTCAAGCTTTTCAAAAATATGAATACCGAAGCAGCTGACTTGTACCGTTCGTTATTTGTATAAAAAATGACGTGTTTTTAAGAAGTTGCTGACATTTAATCTGTAGGCAACTTGTACGATAAAACTCTTAAAATCTGGTCTTATAAACTTAAATCAGCGCCAACTGACGGCTGGTTTTAGAGGGTTAATGGAAAAAATAAATGATAAATAGTACTGCCTGTATGTGGGGCTGGTGCACGTTAATGTTGTATATGACTGTTTGTAATGATGATTCTAGTTGGCCGATGTGTCATATTTTTTGTAACCATTTTATTGGCTTTCTTATAATATCGACCAAAAACAGTCACGTTAGGTCGATGTCTGAGTCAAACTCAAGGTGAAAATAAAGTGAGGTCACAGAAATTTTAAATTTTTTCTGAAATTTTGGGGTTCTATAGCATTTGTATAATAAAAAGTATAATTTAATTGCCCTAGATACGGGCCTTATATGCCTTTTTGTGACGTAGCTTGTTTTCCCACTAAACTTTTCGATTCAACCTTTCCCTAATATCTACACCAAAACCGAGCTTTAAGTTTGCAGCAGAGAAATATACTGGGTGGAGGAAACTGCGTACACAACGCTGCTGGCGCCGAAATTTCACCTGCTCCTATTGGCTGCTCCTTCTTCCCTGATATTCGTGCGCCCTGTTACGTCAAAATCGAAGGAAAAAAATAATTAAAATAACACTCTAACTGAAGCTAAACTAATAAAAATAATTAATTTATGTCTTGAAATAACAAATATATTTGTGTATTGAATGTGAAACACCTTTTTTATTCGATTCTCGCCCTCGAAAATGAGAACTATTTACCCTTTTTCTCGTAGAACATTTGTACACTGCAAACTTAAGGTCGGTTTAGGTGTAGAGCCTCTACCCTGAGTGTAGTGAATACATTTGGCGACAATTCCAGCTTGGCGATCCCCGTCTATGGGCGTGGCCTGCGTCCCCCCAATCGGAGACCACCCACAGCCCAGCTGTCGAATCAAAAGACACAAGCGCTGTAATTGGATACCCGTGGCGGGATTCGAATTTGACGGTTTGTTTGACTTGGACTGTATAAACGCGCTAATGCATTTCCGGAGGGGGCTGAATGTTTTTTTTAAACCGTTGTGTGTGACGGTTAATCGGATACACGTTTTGTTATCCGAGTACACAGATATGGCTATGTTTGCAGTTGGGTGATATAATGAGATTGTGCGGTTAAAATTTGCGGCTGTAGTTTCATATTTGAAAGAGTTTGCGTGGTTGAATTAAGGTAGGCGAATACCCAAAAATATCCAAAATTCTAAAATTTTTACTATTACTTTAATCTTTTCCAAATTTGGCATGGTGATTTCAAATATAATGAGCAATGCTATTTATGCATTTTTATTTATTTAAACATAATTTATTTATTTTAAACGGCGTTATTTTACTAAAAAAAGAGGTTTACGCTAACAAGTCTACCACATTGAATATTTTCCTCCTATAAACATTAATTAAGTGTTAAATTCTCCGTTTTGAACTGATACATGCAATGACCCTCCAGAGTTACATACAAATTACAAGAAAATAAGTTATTAAGAAAAATGTCATAAATTAGCCGCACAAAAAAAGGGATTTTTTCGATTAACTTACACTAGGACATTTTTTTAAAAAAAAACTAATATATTTACACCAGATGTTAGAGGTTCATGGCACAGATATATATTGAAATAGCACCTGTATAAAATTTTAGGTAAATTAATGTAAAACTTTTTATACTAGAAGTGATGGCGCAAACCCCCTTTTTTAGGTGAAAAACACCGTTTAAAATAAATCAATTATATTTAAATAAAAAAAATTGCCTAAAAAGCATTGCTCATTATATTTGAAATCACTATGCCGAATTTGGAAAAGATTAAAGTAATAGTAAAAATTTTAGAATTTTGGGTATTCGCCTACCTTAACGTCGCGTCGCAAAGGAGGGTATTGGCGACGAGCATCGTAAGAAAAACAGTGGCAAGTGATGAGCCGACATATTTTGAATTACAACATAAAAGTGCCAATGATTGCTGAGCTTTAAACATACATTTTTGAGTCAAATTTTATGATTATATGTAATTTAGTTTTAATTCTACAATAAAGACAGTTTTGAAATTACGCTTTTTTCCCCCTTAAAGTTAGTGGCTATTGGTTCCATTAATTAGCGAAAGTTCAGTTATTACTTTACTGGATGCTATATTTTTTTTTCCTCAAAAAAAAATATTGCAACCTTAATATTGAGAATTCCATGGGAGGAGTTAATTAACTATAAAAAATAAAATATATAAAAATCAATATTGTACTAAAAAAGTGGTGGGTAAGTAAGAAAGAAAAATAAAATTCGTTTAAAGTAATTGGTTAAAATAGTAGTAAAAGTCGAAGCATAGAAACTATGCTTCGAAGCTCAGGTTAAACAGCAAGTTAAACTTTTATGATTTCTGAATTACGCTTAAGGGTCGCTAAATATGATTTGAAGTTTTTAACCATAAATATTTTTATTAAATTATTACTAAAAGAAATGGGGTTGAAAATCTGCTAAGAGTACTTTTGCAATGGTGAAGAGAAGATATTTCTACCCATTTAAAAACGAACACATCTCCACGTCATTATACCTACAGGGTGAGGCAAACAAAAGTGGCCCCAAAGTAGAGAAAAGAATACGACAGAAAGGTTGCCAAGTCAAAAACCAATACAAAAACAGGTTTGCTAACTGAAGCTATTGATCGCTTCAATATTAAGCCCAAACAAACGCTTGGCGACTTATTTGCCGGCAACAACGCTATGGTTTGAGAAGCTTAGTTGAAATGAAATATAAACAAAGGTTTGTAGTGCTGATCAAGAAAAGTTTCCAGTAGTTATTATTTTGAGCGTTATTTATCCTAGATAGTCAGACCTTTTGTTAATTAAAAACATTCTAAATTAATTACAAAACGCAAAATTTGCATTATTGGACGTCTTCATACAATAAGAACCAAGATCTGAACTCGCCACTAGTCTATGAATAGCTCTAGTCTAGTATGAAGCTAATCCGATCTAACAATGCAAAAACAGGTTTCAGGTGGTTTCAAGAGTTTTTCTCGCAAAGCATTTAAACGTATTCCTATCTCTAGACCGAGACCACTTTTGTCTGCATCACCCTATATATACGTTGCTAGTTATCAAGCCACAGCCGAAAGTGTGTTTAATTAGGTAGGTTTGTGTTAGTACATGTATTATCCAGTTTGTGTGCTTCATCAGAGAAACGCTTTTAACCCTTTAAGATCGGCCGTCAAGTAGCGCTGATTTAAAATTATGATACTAAATTTGGGGTTTTTTATCGAAATAAAAATCGTTAAACAGCTACAATGCCAGCAACTCCTTAAAAAGAAAGTCATTTTTTACACAAATAACGAATGATACAAGTCAGCTGCTTCGGTATCGATATTTTTGAAGAGCTTTGAATTTTTATTTTACACCTGCACGATCGTGATAGCTCGGTCGGTAAGAGCTAAACTTCGTCAAGTAAGACCTGCACAGAAAATTAATTTGTCTGACACGGTGAGAGAAAAAGTACACTCATGGCGAAGCTGGAATCGAACCCACACTCGTTACACTGCGCAGACTATTAGCATAATGGCTGCGATCAAACAGTCTGTCCATCGGGCCCCGTGAGCTAAGGCCGAGAGGACATATTTTTGTTGAAGTGAATTAAATAATAGTACCACAGTCAAGTGACGAGTAGACACCTGAGTGGGCACCCAACGCAACTTTTAGTGGCGACAATTAACGCACAACGGTTGATTAAAAGCGAAAGCACAAATGCCATTAATTATAAGGCTGCTTCTTCTACTTAAGAATTCAGCAGCTTTTTTAATTATGAAATAAGAAGTATCAAGGCTCTGATTGTTGAAAAAGAAATATTATTTAATAAATATTGTACTAAAAAAAGTGGTAAACAAGTAACGAAGAAAAATACATTTTGATTAATGTTAGGGTGGTATTAAAATTGTATAATTGCGTTTTCTTTTCGGCCAATTTTAAAGAAACACCGTTTTGAAGAATAAAGGAAATAGCAAGTTAAACTTTTACAATTTCTAAATTATATAACTAGGGTCACTCTCTCTCGAGATATGGATTAAAACTTTTAACATATTTTTATAAGAACTAAGACAACAATAGTGTTTTTTTTTCAGTTAAAATGAGTAAAATTAAGGACACATAAACAATATCCCTTTTTTTCCAGACAGATCGATCGTCGTGCGTGGTGGTGTAAAGAGAATATTCAATTTTTCTATATATATATATCGAAGCTTACAATAGTGTTTTTTTTTTCAGTTAAAAGTGAGTAAAATTAAGATACATAATACATATCCCTTTCCGACAGAGCTATCACGATCGTGCGGGTGTAAAGAGAATATTCCAATTTTTTCAAATATATCGATACCGAAGCAGCTGACTTGTACCTTGTACCTTTCGTTATTTGCATAACAAATAGACTTTGTTTTTATGGAGTTGCTGGCATGATGCTGTTTAACGCTTTTTTTTTTTTATAAAACTCCAAATTTAGTCTCATAATTTTAATGTGATTCTTGAGGGAATCCTTCCAATACAAATACGACTACAGAATGACTGTGATACGAACCGGGTACCTTCGATTCGGGAGAAACCGATCGGTTATCGTTCTCGCTCACATGGGCCGCCGTATTTGTTATTTGTTAATAGTTGTGATTTTTTTCGATATTTGTCTACCACTCTTTAAGTACAAAATTTATTTTTATATAAATATTTCTCAGCTGCAGTTAGGTCGGTCGAAACACCAACCTTTTTTTAACGCTGTTGTTTTTCAAGAAGAAATAACAGTTAGAGTTAAATGTATGACTATTTGTAAAAAAACGAAGTGGCTTTTCAGGAGTTACTTTTATTGATACTTTTCTGAGGCAACTCTATTAAAATTTAGTCTCATACACCAGCAGTTGTAATTACTGAACAGAGAAAATTAATTGAGTGGGAGGCATTATTTTACAATGATAAATATTAATAATATAATTAAAAAGAGTTATTTAAAATTATTTTCTAATTACATCTTTTTGTGGGTGAATGAGGACGATTAACCGCTGGTTTCCAAACCAAAATGACTCTTGTATTTATCCAAATAAAAAAAATCTAAGCAGCATTTCTCCGGCTGTATATGACATATTTTTACAGACAATTTTTTCCCCTGATACATTGAGCTGGCTTACGGGGCTCTATAATCTTACTACTTTTACGTTAAGAAACATTGCAGAAATATTTCAATTAAATAATAATAATTTTAGTAATAAAAAAATTAAGTATATTCTTAGTTTTTCGATTTAATTTAGGTATTTATTAAATTAAAAAAATGTAAGCAAATAATATTTTTTGGTGGCATATCAAATTATTTATCAAGTTAATTGAATTTTTAATGAATAATATAATTATAATTGACAACTTTCAAGTGAAAAAGATTGTTTTACTTATAAATTAAATCGCGCTTCATCTAAAAAAATTCTAAGTTCAAGTGTCTGAATTGCATGGCATGAAGTGTCTGATTTAAAATGTCTGAATTTGAAAGTGTCTAAATTTAAGACATTTACATCAAAAGTCAAACTCCACAGTGTCTGAAACGTATTTAAGACACTATAGTGTCTAAAATACATAAGAGAATATTTCAGAGAGTGTTCAATTAAGACCCCAAAGTGTCTGAAAACTCAATTCAGACACCATTTGTGCTGAAATTGAGACACTGCTTTTTGCAGTGTACGTCCTCGCCCACAGGAGCCGTCGTATTTGCTATTAGTTAATAGTTGTGAATTTCTTCTATATTTGTCTACCACTCTTTAAGTACAAAAGTTATTTTTATAATAATATTACTAACTTCTTCTACAATTACTTCTTCTAACTGGCACTCATTTTTTAAAGCTGTTGTTTTTCAAAAAGAAATAACAGTAAGTGTTAAAAGTAGGACTATTCGTTATTTGTATAGAAATGATGTGGCTTTTCAGGAGTTACTTTTATTGGTACTGTTCAAGGTAACTTTTCTGAGAAAACTATTAAAATTTAGTCTCATACACCAGTAGTTGTAATTACTGATCAGAAAAATATAATTGAGTGGGAGGCATTATTATACAATGATAAACATTAATAATATAATTAAAAAGAGTTTATTAAAATTTCAAATTAATTTCCAACTACTTCATTTTGTGGGTGAATGAGAACGATTAACCGCTGGTTTCCAAACCAAAACGACTCTTGTATTTATCCAAATAAAAAAAAAATCTAAGCAGCATTTCTCCGGCTGTATGGCAAATTTTTACAGACGTTTTTTTTTATGATACATTGAGTTTGCTTACGGGGCTCTATAATCCTACTTTTTAAAATTAGTTTGATTTTTTTTTAAAATTTTAATATCTTTCACAACAAAATATTAGATTCGAATTTCAAACAGTGGAAATATAGTTAAGTTAGTTTAAAATATTATCGCACCTGAGCTACCTGTGGGCCATGGGCGACGGCTTCGTAAATTTCGTAAATTTAGAACCACCGTCAAGTGACGACGCACTCCTGAATAGGCGTCCAATGCAACTGTTAAGGGCGGCGTCTTACTCAGCATCGGGATTTTGGATTATATTTAACGTGCACTCCCTCTCTTCGGGGACATTCATCGGACAATCTTTGGCTGCACGGGCCGTTCATAGATCAGCAGTTATTTGTGCGATTCCCGAACTTGAACTTGGGTTTTTTCGTTTGCTAGGCGAACCTTAACCGACTGGCCTCCCCAACTCCTTATAAAACAAATGGGAAAAAAAATAATGAGTGCTTTATAACTGAATATATATAATATGAACTATATAACTATATAAGAGTGCATTCAAGTCTGGGTTAACCAGCCCAATCGCGTTGCATGAAACATGTAGTCGAATGTTTGCCACATTTTGGCATTTACGTTGCTTCAAAACGTAACTTAAATCGCCAAAATCAAGATCGGCCTTTTATCATAGCTGTTCCAGCAATTTTTAACTTTGTCTTATGCAGGGCCGGATTTAAAGATTTGCCGCCAATCGGCTGCGATCGATTTGCCGTCCGATATAGTTTTCTTCAATATTGTTTTTTTCTTTCTACATATTAGAGTCATCTATATACACTATAAATCGAACTAATAGGTGTTTTTTTTTAAACTGTTATATTTACGTTTACGGTTTACACGTTAATGAAAATTATTTGTTTCTTTCTTAAAAATATTAGTATAGTTATAATATTTTTTTACGTCGAATACTGTTTTAATTATTCCTAAAATTTGCCGTCCCCCAAAAATTTGCCGCTCTAGACTACAGCCAACTTTGCCTATTCAGAAATTCGGCCCTGGGCCTTATGGAAAAGCCTTATAACTCCTAGAAGGGCCTGGATACAATCAGACATCCTTTGATGCTGATATCAGTATCCCTTTAAGACCAGCGGTCAGATGGCGCTGATTTAAAGTTGTTAGACTAACTTTGGAGTTTTATAATATAGCTTTATAGTAGCTATAAGCACACTCTTAAAACAAACGAATGGTATTAACTCTGTCTATGAGTTAATTTTCACTTCTTTCCAGTGCCCAAAATGCACTTAACGAAAGGAGAGGATTTTACTCTTGTGTTTTGTTAAACCTTCGACAGGAAGTCCACCATAGTTCCATACGCTTTGAAATTTGAACTGCGAACAAGTGGCGCAGGTGACACTAGAGCTTTCGAGCTATTTGAAAATACAACTCGATATATTGGAGGAATTTGAGAGTTTGGTGTATGTAAGTTGTATCAAATATATTTTCTTTTAATGAATATCATTCGTACACTCAAAACAAACGAGCGATTTTAACTCAATCTGTGTTAATTTTCACTTCTTTCCAGTGTCGAAAATGCACTTCCAATGTAGGAGTGGATTTCACTCCTTTGTTGTAAGAATGTAGAGTAGACTGACCACTGAATGAACAGGCCCCAGTGAATGAACATTTAGTAAATACATTTAAAAAGTAAGTATTAAAAATCATTCCACTGGATGGATTGGCAACGCACTGACTCCCTCTCACCAAGAAAGAAGCTAACTGTCATCTGATTGGTTGTCATGGTCATTAATTAAAATACAACATGTCTATTGGCTGGACATTTTTGTGTTTATTCACTAGTAAAAACACTGTTTATTCACTTGGCTTTTGCACCACTTTTTATTTGGACCCCCCCCCCCCAAAAAAAAAAAAAGACCAAAGCAATGCAATATAAAGTCACCTCCTTTTTTTTGTAGAATTTACATATAATGACCGATGTGTTCACATTGTCATAAAACCACAAGCTGTATTTTCTTAAAATGTATGAATTTTCTTAAAACAAATTGTGCTCAAGCGTTCATTCACTGGTTAGTCTACCCTATAAAATAAAAGTTTACATAATAAAAATCATTATTAGGAAGGTACCCGTGCAAAGCCAGGTAAATAAAGCTAGTTTATCATGTAAGCCATCTATACAAAAGCCGACCTTAAGTTTGCAGCAGAGAAATGTACTACTGCGTAAACAACGCTGCTGGCGCCGAAATTTAGCCTGCTCCTATTGGCTGCTCCTTCGACCCTGATATTCGTGCGCCCTGTTACGTCAAAATCGAAGGAAAAATATTAAAACAACACTCTAACTGAAGCTAAATTAATAAAAATAAGAATTTTATGTCTTGAAATAACAAATAAATCCGTTTGTTGAATGTGAAATACCTTTTTGTATTCGATTCTCGCACTCGAAAATGGGAACTATTTGCCCTTTTTCTCGTAGAGCATTTGTATACTGAAAACTTAAGGTAGGTTTTGGTGTAGTATATCACATAAAACGTCTACAAACTTACAACAAATGCTACTTCTACCTCTCCCACCAATTACCACCCACGCACACAACACAAACGTTCGAAAGATCCCCTCCCCCCCCCCCCTCTTCCTGACAAGCGCTGTTATTTCAGAACGCGAGCAGCCGATTCCGTTCTTTACTTTTCCGGCGGGGGGTTGTCTGTCTGTCTGTCCGTCCGTGCTGCGACAGATGGAACGCTTCTTCGAACGCCACAAAGTGCAACTGTGGCGAAAAATCGGCTGCTATTTGCGTTTCAGTGGACGATCTGTGAGGTTTTTTTTTCGATTTGAGACTTGCATCGGGTATCGTTTTAAATTTAGTCACTTCTGCGGTTGGAATGTATTTGTTCAGCTTACTTTTTTTTTAATTCAAAAGTATGAAAAAAAAACATATCCCTTTAACCCTTTCAGTCCCAGTGATGCCATTTGGAATCGTCATTTTCAATATTTTTTGTCCAAATGTTTATGTCCAGTTATGACATCCAAACATTCGATTCTTCACACTTTGTTCTATTTTAGACAATATTTTACTTTAATCTCAATAGAAGTCAGAACTACTATTTTTTTAAATTTAGAAATTGGCTAACAAGCGTTTCACCTGATTTTTGAAAAGTTCATTTCAGTTCCACATTATTTAAAACACAATTTAAACTATTTCGGAAAAAATAATTAAAATTTTTTTTTTTAATAATATGGTCAGATACCTATATATATCTATATTACTCGAAATGTTTTTAGGTTACATATATATTCTTATTTTGTGGTTTTCTACAGTTAAAAAATATTGGCATTATTTCAGAAACAGGACAACAAAAATTTTAATGAATTTTTTTTCTTATGGAACTCTTATTTTTGACCTAAAATAAGCTTATTTTGTGAATATCAGATGTTTCTGTAGCGTAGTAAATTTTTGGGACTGAAAGGGTTAAGACCGAGCTATCACGATCGTGCGGGTATAAAAGAGAATGTTCAAGCTCTTCAAAAATATCGATACCGAGGCAGCTTGTCCCAATCGCCATTTGTATAAAAAATGACTTGCTATTGCGAAAGCAAATCAACGCATTACACATTTGAAAGTGTGTACGCTCGGACTTTATTTATTACGTAGCTGCTTCTTCTACTTAAGAATTTAGCAACTTTTTTTATTAAATTAAACTATCAATTAAATGTTTGAGGTAATAAAAAAGAAATATTATTTAATTAATATTGTACTAAAAAAGTGGTAAACAAATAAGGAAGAGAAATAAAATTCGATTATTGTTAGAGTGGTATTAAAATAATTGCATTTACTTTTCAGCTAATTTTAAAGAAACACCGTTTTAAAAGACGTTTAGAGGAAGTAGTAAGTTATAAACTCTTAAGATTACTGAATTATATATTTAGGGTCACTCTCTCTAGATATGAATTTAAATTTTTAATATACTTTTATACGAACTAAGACCAAAATAGTGATTTATTTTCAGATAAAAAAAGAGTAAACATGAGATCATAGCCCTTTCCGACCGAGCTGTTACGATCACGCGGATATAAGGGAGAAAGTTCAATCTTTTCAAAAATATCGATACCGAAGCAGCTGACTTGTCCCAATCGTCATTTGTATAAAAAAAAAATGACTTACTATTGCGGAAGCAAATCAACACATTTCAAAGCGTATACGCTCGGACTTAATTACTTACGTAGCTGCTGCTTCTACTTAAGAATTTAGCAACTTTTTTTTTATGAAATTAATTTAGGAACCAAGTGTTGAATGTCATTAAAAAGAAATATTAGTTAATAAATATTGTACTAAAAAAGTGGTTAATAAAGAACGAAAAAATATATAATTCGATTATTGTTAGAGTGGTATTATGATTATTGCGTTTTCTTTTCGGAAATTTTAAAGAAACACCGTTTTGAACAAAAGAGGGAAAATAGCAAGTTAAACTTTTAAGATTTCTGATTATATTTAGGGTCACACTCTCTCTAGATATGAATTTAAATTTTCAACATATTTTTATAAGAACTAAAACAAAAACAGTGATTTTTTTTTCAGATAAAAAGAGTAAAATTGAGATTCAAAGCCCTTTCCGACCGATCTGTCACGATCGCGCGGATATAAGGGAGAAAGTTCAAGCTTTTCAAAAATGTCGATAGCGAAGCAGCTGACTTGTCCCATTCCATTCCTCATTTGTATAAAAAATGACATGCTATTGGCGTTATTATTATTATTAGTGAAAGCCAATCACCATTCGAAAGTGTGTACGCTCAGATTTTATTAATCATGCAGCTGATTCTTCTACTTATGAATTTAACAGCTTTTTTATTAATAAGCAGTCTGTTTGATTGGAAGGTAATATAAAAAATATATATATTAAATAAATATTGTACTAAAAAAAGTGGTAAAAAATTGCGAAGAAAAGTAAAATGCTATTATTGTTAGAATGGTATTAAAATAATTGCATTTTCTTTTTGGCCAATTTTAAAGAAACACCGTTTTGAAGGACGTTTAGAGGAAATAGCAATTTTTTCTTAGGAGTTGCTGGCATTGATGTTGCTTAAGTCATTTTCTTCGATAAAACTCTAAAAATTTAGTCTCATAAACTTAAATCAGCGCCACCTGATTGCCGCGCAGGTATCGAGAATAAGAAAAGTTAGAGCCATAAAACAAATTCTAAGGAAAATTGTCTTCTGATTCCTTATTATATAATTTAATTGACGTCTATCCAAAATTATATTATTATTATTATTCTAAAGCCAAACTTGCGACCTGGACGTCCCCATTTTTGGAATTTTTTTTAAAACCTCCCCACAAAAAATTAACAAGTTTATTAGTTCCAAAATTATCCTGGTCCGATAGAAGATCTAAACATCAGTTTTCATTCATTGCTATAAAAAAAATTGAAGTTGAACGAGTCTCAATACGATATTAGAGTTTTAAAAAAAATATTTTTAAACTTTTTTCTGGCTTTTTAAAAAGTTGCTTTAGTACTTAGTTTTATGGGAATTTGCATTAAAAACTAAGCTAAAATAAACTGTTAACTACAAATAAATAAAACATTTTGTTTTGCATTTATAGCGCAAAATATTGTATTTTTAGAGCTTAGGCGTGTTTGAAACAAAAAAAATCAAGAAATTAAGGAATATAAATAAATAATTTTAAGCACTTTTTCTCAAGAACTCAAATTCAGAGATAACTTTAACCCTTTACTCGGTCACATGGAGCTGATTTAAAATTATGAGACTAAATTTGGAGTTTTCTCGAAAAAAAAATGCGTTAAATAGCATCACTGCCAGCAATTCCTTAAATAGAAAGTCATTTTTTTATACAAATAACGAATGGTACAAGTCGGCTGCTTCGGTATCGATACTTTTGAAGAGATAAAGTGAATTATGTTACTTGTTGCCATATGGCAACAGTATGCACTAGAGTGTTGCATTACAATTCGCGATTTTTCCGTTTGTAAGGTTGTTGGATTTTTGGTCCGCGGAATTAGGTACTCCACTGTATTATGAATTTTACTACTGAATTGAAAATTCTTTATTAGTCGGAATTTTCGATAATCCGGTCCCAAACGTTTCGGATAATCGAGGTTGTGTATACTGCATTATAATCATTCAGTCCGTCTGTCCGTCACCCACTTTCATTGCCCAAACTGCAAATGCAACATGCAAGTGTGATGCGTCAAAAATTCAGCGCATTGAAATTAGAAGACACTGAAAATATAAGAAATAAGTTCTATTTCAAAGAAAAATTTATTTAAAAGTACCTTTAAAATTTAACGCTTATTCAAAAAGCATAAGAAGCCATTTTTATTAAAATTAAATCACCATTGCCATTTACAACAATCTCTGGAGAAACTTTATTTATTTTAAATAATAAATTAAAAGAAATTTATTTTTGATGAATGTATATTATATAATTGAATTATTTTTTGAAAAATGAAGTGTTTTAGGTAGTTAATTTGTGTTTGGAACAATCACCAGAATCGGACCGAAAATTGAAAAACTGGCTGCTCCGCGCTTAAACTTGAAGAAGCGGATATTTTTTGTGATGAATTATGAACATTGTGATAGATCACCGTCGAGGCTCTTTCTAAACTTTATAAAAAAAACTACCTTTAAAATTAGCAAAACGATAAATGCACTTGTATCAAAACTTAAGGATACTGGAAGTGTTGTCGATAACAATGACTATAAAACAGGTAGACCGCATTTTGCTATAATTACCGAAAATATTCTGAAAGTACATGACATGAAAAGTGAGGAACCTTACATAGCAGTTACATGCTTCGAGCAGCCATTTCAGCATGTCCTTGATTATCTCAAGGTAACCGCTTTGTACGTATTTATCCGAACATTCGCTGAAGCTGCTTTCAAGGCCACCAACCCATCCTTTTTCGGTTTTCTCCCAGAGATCAAAGGAAATGGTTACCATAAGGTAAATGGCAACTATCTTGGCCGTTTCTCTCTTTTTTAATTGATCCTACATCGTGAATTCGATTTAGTCACATCATCAAATCGCCGCGCTCTCTCGCCAACCAAAGGTCGAATCGATGAAGGCCTACGCTCATGCTGGAAACAGCGCTCGAAGCATGTAAACCCAGTATTACACTTCACAATCAAGAATCGCTCATTAAATCGGGATATCAGAGAAAAGTGTTTGCCCTTATTTCCAAAGAGGAAAAACGGCTTTAAGAGAAGGCCAGGAAAGGTGGTTCGAATGGAAGGTGGGCGTATCCATCAATTCATATGACTTTTTGTCAGAGAATGCCCTTTAATTTGATAAATAATTTATCTTGTTAATTAAGGGGACTGGGAAGGCAAAAAATGTCAAAAATATCGATTTTGGCATTTTAATAAAAAGTTATAGCTTGAACTTTTACCTTTTAGAACATATCTTACTTTTAACGATCCGAAAAGAATTCGAAATACAGTTGGAGTTTTCGTAAACACCGAAATCCGAAAATCCGTACGTTAAGTGGAAGTTATTTCTTTCGTTACTTGCCTTTTTCTCCATGATTGTTTTTAGTGGTTTGTCGTACATTCGAATTGTTCCTTGGATTCAAAAATTTGTGTATTGCTTTGAAATTGTGGAAAATTGTTATTGATAATCTTTCAAGCATAATTGTGCATGGATTTTGGAATCTGATGACATTTTTTTATATTTTACTGAGTTTTACTTTTAGCATATCACGAAAATAATCAAAAATTTCCAAGTAACATAAATTTTTAATTCTAATTTATTAACCAATAGCACAAATAAAAAAATCCATGCACAGTTTTGTTAACATATATTTAAATATCTTATATAAGAAAAATTTAGATATTTTAGAAAAATTTAATCGCAAGGAGCATTTTTAAAAACAGTTAAAAAAGTAGTAATCTTTTTTTATTAAAAAAAAACTATTGCATATTTTTTTTTTATTATTTTGTATTTTCTTTAAATTTTATGTCCCTGAGCTACAAAAAAAATTTCATCCATTTCGGCTTGTAACTTAAAAAATTAATTTGCCTCCCTATTCCCCTTAAAGTAGTTTACATTTTATGAGCAAAAAACTTTGCTGCGTTACTTTTGCCGGACCCTGTACACGTATATTCTTAATCTAAACATACTTTTCATACAAATGTATGCTAAAAAGTGTGTTTGGCAAAGACATTTTAAAAGAAGTTAGATTTAATAATTACTTAGGGACACGCCTTAAACTCTCGAAATACACATTTTTTGTGCTATAAATGCAACAAAAAAAAAAACCGTATCCCTTATATCCCTTTCCGACCGGGCTCGTACGATCGTGCTGGTAGTAAAGAGAATATTCAAGCTTTTAAAAAATATCGATAACGAAGCAGCTGACTTACCATTCGTTATTTGTATAAAAAAAAACCGACTTTGTTTTTAAGGAGTTGCTGGCATAGATGCTGTTTAACGCATTTTTTTTTTCGATAAAACTCCAAATTAAGTCTCATAATTTTAAATCAGCGCCACCTCACCGCCGGTAGGTAACAGATTATTTTAACATTTTCTTTAATGCAAAATGCCTTAAAAATGAACTACTAAAAGAACTTTTTGAAAAGTTTGAAAAGAAAGAAAAATATTTTTTTTTCAGAACTCCAATATCGTACAGGCAGAAAACTGTTATTTGAATCTTCTTCTATCGGACCAGGTCAATTTTGGAACTAATTAACACGTCAATTGTTTGCATGGAGGTTTTAAAAAATGTCCCCAAATGGGGAAGCCAGGTTCCAAGAGTTAAAGGAATAAAATAATACGTTCAGCAAGATTAATATCGAAATTAGATATTTTAAAATTAAAGAGATGTCAAAAATATATATAAACAGTTTTTATAAAATCGGGATATAATGCAATCGATTTAAAGATAGAAAAATAAAAATGTTTGCAATTCCCTATTATGATATATATTTAACATCAATATTATATTTCTTTAACCTTATTCTACCAGTTTATGAGTATAGAATTTAATTATATAAAATATTTCTAACATTTTTTAACAGAATAGGATCGAAACAAGAAGTTATTTTAAAGGTGCTTTTTCGAAAAAGCACCTAGTTATAACAATAGAGATATGAAGGAAAGTGTTCGTTTGCAACTTGCTAGCTGGCTCACAATCAATCTTTGTGTATAATACAGGGGAAAACCTCTTTATTGCATATGAATCTGTCTGCAACAGGCCTCTTTGGCAACGATAACGAATCATCGCCGAAACTGATGTAAGAAAACCGGTTTCTTGCTTTTGGTTCTTCTTTCGCGGCAAACTTGATTCGCGCCAGACACGTGCCCTATGCTTGCACCGTGAGGATAGGTTTGAATTATCGTCGCACGAGGGCTATTGGCGACAGGTGTCGTATTTTAGAACCACAGTCAGGTGACGCTTGTACCTTGAGAGAGAAGAAGCAAGGGAGAAACCAGTTTTCTATCGCCATCGTCCGCCAAGCAGATCTGATTACGGGAAGATTCCTGTAAGCAAGAGGGTTCTTCCTGACATCAAGTGACGAGATCAGCCGCCTGAGCGGGTATCAAACGGAACTTTGACCGACTTCGTGGGAAAACGCCTTCGGGACTTAGGACACCACAAATTTAACAAGCACGTTTGTATCCCGTTGCACTCGAGGAACCTATGTGATTCTTATAGGAATCCTTCCGATACAAATATGACTTTAGAATGACTGTGATACGAACCGGGTACCTTCGATTTGGGAGAAGCCGAGGGGCCGCCGCATTTGCTATTAGTTAATAGATGTGAATTTCTTCGATATTTGTCTACCACTCTTTAAGTACAAAATTTATTTTTATATAAATATTTCTCAGCTGCAATCATAGATCATTGACTGCCACTTTTTTTAAAGTTGTTTTTTTTAAAGAAATAACAGCAAGTATTTAAAAGATAACTGAATATGCATACCAAATGTGCTGTGATTTTTTACAGTCAGGTGTTCGAAAAGAATCGGTATTGACTTGATACCAATTCACGTGAATATCCTGTGTCTTTCTACACTCTTAGAACAAACGAGTGAATTTAACTCAGTGTGAGTTAATTTTCACTCTTTTGAGTGTTGAAAATGCACTTATCCTATTGTAGTGGATTTCACTATTTTGTTTAGTTAAAATTCCGACAAGATCACTCCATCAAGCGAGTGATTTTAACTCAGTCTGAGTTTATTTTCACTCCTTTCCAGTGTCGAAAATGCACTTCTCCTATATGAGTGGATTTCACTCTTTTGTTTTGAGAGTGTAAGGCTGCGGCTGCGGCCAAAGCGCAGTGGTTTATAACTAGACAGGGGCCGTCGTATTTGCTACTATTATTTAATAGTTGTGAATTTCTTCGATATTTGTCTACCACTTTTTAAGTACAAGATTTATTTTTATATAAATATTTCTCAATCATAGTATAAGTATAATTTTTTTATACGTAATTCTATAAGATTTATTTGTTATAAAACAAATTCTAAAATTTATGGCACTTTAGTTAAAACTAAAATAAATAATAACAAACATAAAACTATTTAAAAACATTGGGATTAGGCTTGTGCGCCAAATTTTGTGGTCAAAATTGAAGACATGACCAAGAAAATGACTTTATATTGTACAAATATGTACAAAAAATATTATTAAAAGTTTCAATTCTCAGCTCAATTTTAATTAGAAATTAAAAAAAAAATTAAATTTTTTATTAATTTTTCTAGAAAAAAGTTCTTAAAATAATTTCTAATTAAAATTGAGCTGAGAATTTAGGTGTAAGTCTTTGTTCTTATTTGTAAAATATAAAGTCATTTTCTTGGTCATTTTTTCAAATTTGACTTCAAAATTTGCCACGCAAGTCTAATCCAAATGTTTTCAAATAGCTTTATGTTTAATATCATTTATTTTAGTTTTGGCTAAAGTTTCATACATTTTAAATTTTGTTTTATAATAAATAAATCTTGTAGAATTACATATAAAAAAATTATACTCATATATTGAGTAGTTAAAAAATTACATGAAGGATCAAACTATGCCTTGTAGTACCTTCTTTGCACATTTTTACGTCTCCTATGACCCCTTAATACCAATTCACGTGAATATCCTGTGTTTCTCCAAGGCTGGCCGAAGCGCAGTGGTCATAACTAGACAGGCTTTTATTATTTAATAGTTGTGAATTTCTTCGATATTTGTCTACCACTCTTTAAGTACAAAATTTATTTTTATAAAAAATATACCTGAATCTCAAGTAGTTGTATTAGTATTTTCTACTTTTTTAAAGCTGTTGTTTTTTTTCAAAAAGTAACAGCAAGTGTTTTAAAGTGAATATGTACCCTGTTCACAATGATTCCTTACAATCAGGGTGTACGAGAAGGAGCGTTATTCGTTACATGGCTTAAGCCTCGGAGTAAGTCAACAGATTTAAGCGGTCGGACAAGTGCGGCGAGTGACGTCATACAAACTATTGACATTGATTACGCTAGAGTGGTTTTCTCGGTGGCAGCGCACTTGGCCAAAACGAAAAGACCGACTAACTGCTTTCCCCCCTCAGCAGGGGGCCGGGGTGACCGTTGGCTACTTTTAGGACAGCAATTTTTCGCCATGTAGCCAAGGACCCAAGCTCATGGCATTGAATTGTTAGAAATTTGCGCTTAGCCCCTTTCTCACAGATGGTTGTACCGTAGGAATTTTTGGGAAGGGTTTGTCCTCTCGGTGGTTTAGGAATTGGGATTGACATCCCTGACAACTGGGCAATAATTAGGACGTGGCTGAAGGATTTTTTTGGGGCCTATTTTGTCATCGTTTTAGGATGACTTAGGTTTTTTGAAACATATTCATTTAGTTACCAATGCTAAATTCGAAAAAAGAATATTATATACAGATATTATTAAAAACTAAACTGTGTACCAAATTGTTTATTGTCTCTTTACTAAGAAAGCAGTATACAACAATCCATCTTTTTTAATTGTATAAAAAGAGGGTTAGTTTTAATTTGCATTCCTTAGTTAATAAAGGAAAAAAATTTATAAGAGCGTGAAAATACAAATTATTCCCTATGATATTTCCTTTTTGCAGTTTTCGATTTCACGAAAGTTTTTGAAAATCACTTAAGTTGAGAGATAATTTGATGATAGATTGTTTGCATGTTGTCAACAATCTATAATCTTTATTGGATGGCTTGCTCAGCGTTAAAAAAAGCACGACCGATGACAGATACCTAGAGACAATAATTTGGTTTCTTCTCCCAATTTTGGTACTGCGTTTTGACTCCTTTTCTTTTACTAATTTCCTCGATTGGAGATATTAGAAAATGCAAAAGTAATGGACCAATAGAAATAAGTGAGTTTCATGACATCATTTAGTTTCCATGGAGATATTCATGACATCATTTTGTTTTTCTACTAATCAGATACTCTTATTTACTTTACCGCACTAGTGCCGAAAGTGCCATTTTCAGCGCTGTCTGTGACGTAAGCACGTAAAGTGTCATTTTCGCAACGATTTATGATTGAATATGATATGAAAAAGTGAACTTTTTGCACATTGTTATAAAAACATTGTTTAAACCCCTTAATGATGACTTTGTACTTTCATTTCCGAATAAAAGCATTACATTTTTTCAATACAAAAACTTAAGTTTTCTTTGCATGAAAACTAAAATTGCTTCCAAAAGGTTAATTATGAAAAATTACCAAAAAAAATTAGGGCTAAGATAGCAATTAAAAACTTTTGATTCTAAAAATGTTTGTATTACTTCAATAATTTTATTAGATATTATTTTTCAAAATAGCAATTTCTACTTAAACATTATTTTTTCAGTAAGTTTTTATGATGGTACTAGTTCTATATCCATTACATGACATTATAAGACGGATTAAGACCATTGTCCGAAACAATTTTTGTATGGTAAATTAAGTTAGACGGAAAACGAATTTATAAAGCTTAAAGTTAGTTAATGCGTTTTTAGTCGGAAATGAAAGAGTTTATGGTATTCATAAACTCGTAGTAAATGAGGCAAACCTTCATAGCATTTTTATACAGGGTGGCAATTTCGTAAGAGGCTTTAAAACGAATAAGGAATTGCTGATTGAGGACTCGTTTTCAATTACTACCCCATATTTTCGTACATTTAAAAAGTTAATTTTACAGAAAAATAAAGAATGTTGAGGACTTCATTTTTACTTCCACGCTACGTTTACAACATAAAAAATGGAAGGTATTATAAGCGTTCAGTTCGTCTGTCTGCCACCCACTTTCATAGCCCAAACTACAAATGCTACAGGAAAGTGTGATATGACAAAAATTCAGGGCATCGAAATTAGGAAGACATTGAAAACCTCATAAAAAGTTCGAATTAGAAGTACTTCAATTATTTAAAGAACTGTAAAATGTAATGCTAATTTAAAAAACATAAGATATTTTTATTAGAATTAAATCACCATTGCCATTCGCAACAATCGCTCGAGAAACTTTATTTCTTTAAATAAAAGATTAACACAACTTTATTTTGGCGACATAAATCAGTTTGAAAGGACGTCAAATATATTTCACAAATACACTCTAAAAAATGAATGCTCAAAAACGACGAAATATTCCTTATTTTTGACGATTCCATTACTGGCAAATGCTCCGAGATTTCGTTTCCTCAAAGTGAGGAAATTTGAATCGTCATATGAGGATTTGAATGTCGTCTAATCTAAAGAAATATTTCGTCATTTTTGAGCACGTGAGTACAACAATGACATTCTGCTTCCTCAAAATCAAGATACAGAATCGTCAAATCCGGATCGTAAAAGTGAGGATTCGCGTTTACTCAAAAGTCACGGGATAGTTTGACGAAACAATCCTCAAAAGTAACGAAATGAGGCATGATGATTCATGAATCGTCAAAAATGAAAGTGTTATTTCTGAGAGTGTAGATTCTTTAGATTGTATTATGTTGATATGAAATGTTTTGCTTCTACTTTAAAGCAAGGAATATTACATATTTATTTTTTGAAATATAAATTAATTTAGCTAACGATAACTATTGATTTTTATCGAATAATTATTGAATTTTCCAAAGAAACTAAATGAAACTAGCCAAATTTAGCGTGTAAATGCTTAATATAGACTTCATACTATGTTTGGAGCCTTTTTTCCCTGGTTCAACACAAATGTTGTGTGGAAGCGTGCTAAGGGACAGTTTCCGTTAAGAGCCTACTTGTTTTGCATTTATTGTAAAAAACTGAATTTCTGTTAAAATTTCAGCTCCAAAAGTATGAAGATCACATTGATAAAATAGTAAAAGGCCGTATCACTTATTTGTAGTTAACAGATTATTTTAACATTGTTTTCAATGCAAAATGCTTTTAAAGTTATGACTGATGACTTTCTTGGAGGGGGGCAAGTTCACCGAACTCTGCAACCTTAGGTCTATTGTATTCAACCCCATAAATGACACAAGCACGCGAGACACACAAAGAAAGAGACACAAACACAAATACCAACATTTATTGACGAGCACAAACATCCATGCTTTACCAGGATTCAAACCCGAACCCAGCAGCTCCAAAGGCTAGCATCCTAACCATTGCGCCGTCGCGGGGCGGCTTTTAAAGTTAACTACTAAAAGACTTTTTTTTCAAGTTTGAAAAAAAATAATAAAAATAATTTTCTTAGGAACTCTAATATAATAAATGACTGATACCTGTAATCAAAGGCTGAAAACTGATATTTTGATCTTCTTCTATCGGACCAGGTCAATTTCGGAACTGATTAACGTGTTAATTGTTTGTGGGGTGGCTTAAAAAATTTCCCCAAATGGGGACGCCAGGTCACAAGAGGTTATACGCAACTGTTGTGTGGAAGCGGGTTAAGTGGCAGATTCTGTTACAAACCTACTTGTTTTTGTTAATAGTCAAATATCAAAATTATTTTTTAATGCAATTTTCTGCAAATTTATGTTTAATATAGTTTTAAATGAAAGTTACGTAAGATAACTGCAATTGGAATGCACACTTGTATGAAAGTATTGATTTAAAATACGAATCTATATTTAAATTTCTTTTTAATGTAATTTTTTTGTTTATTTAAGCCACTGTTCCTATTTAAACAATCGCACGATAAACTCGATTTGAAATTAAAGATTGAAAAACATTTTATTTTAATTATATTTATATAATATCATAGGTTCAGGATATATTAAGGAAGAGGTATAGAACGTCCTGTTTGTGTATAAAAATGTGATTATTTTTAAATTTCATTTCGGCATTCATTAATACATAATATTGAAAAAGTTGTCAAATTACAAATTATCCAAAAGGAATGTTTAACTTCTTGAGTGGCAACAGTTCCGCAAGAATGAAAATAAGATCTTGATTGGTTAATCAATGTAGTGTTTATGTTATGTTATCAATGTACATGTTATGATAAAAAACGATTCCAATATTAGCCATAGCCTAGTTATTCGTCAAAAAGTAAAGAAATTTAGCAAATGTCAATGGGAATATCAGACTTTGTGAACAAAAATTATTTTAAATAAGAAATTTCTGTGTTAGAAAGATAAACGATAAGAATTGTTTTGAGCAAAGTAAAAGGAAAGTATGTTGTGTCAGTTTTTTCTAGCCTCTAGTTTTTATTGTTATTAATACAATAAAGTATGCTTAAAAATGGTTTAATTTATATATACTTTATTTAACAATTTAATTATCATCTAAACTTCCTATTGATATTCACCCTGTAAAAATTAAAATAAAACTCCATTACATTCGTGCAAAAACGGCAAAAAATAGACCTAAATAGACATGTATTGCAGGATTATAGTTCTTGGATACTCAATTAAAAAATAGTGCTTAGGGTAATCCAGTAAAATTCAAAAACAATTTGAAAAAACTAAATCAAAACGTCCAAACAGGAGAATGCCAGGCACTAATGGTCTAAGTCATATATTGGAAATGACCGACACACAGCTGCATTTAATTAACGGCCTTTCTAGCAAACGCAAAACTGCTCCAGTGTTGATACTTGATAAGAATGTCTAGGCGAGAATAATACATTCTTCTCCGAAAGCGGCGCCAATCAAATCTCAGCTGATTGGTAAAAGACCAGGGGAGACCCGGACTTCATAATTGACTCAGCTGAAATGTTCTCCTTCTTTGGGGGGTCGTATGACGAAAATTATCTTTCAATACAATACCAATTCTCAAAGTCCCAACTGATGGGGAAAACATGCCAAACTTGCAACCTCCGAAAATTTCCTAAGAGGGGAAAAAATAGCGTGGCAGCCATATTTTGGGGAAATCCTGATGACAACGTTTTTTGCTGTTGTGTGGTGTGCTTGCCAAAAATTAAAAATTCGAAGAAATGATGGAAGGCGAGAGTTTTTTTACTCTTGCCGAGGAAGAAATGCTAATTGATTTTGTGAGAATCACGAATAACCTAAATTTTCCATTTGTGACATGCAAAGACGAAAACCAAAATAACAACAGAGTAAGTTGAGTGAGTTCGCTAGGTTTCCAGTTTCGTGTCAAAGTAACGACAGATGCGATTCCGATGAAGCGGTGGCCGGTAGGGTGACGTCCTCCACGTATAATAGCGGTCGCATTTTTCTGGCGACAGACTCCGAGGAAACCAAGGCTGTAGTAGGGTAGAATGACCAGTGAATGAACAGTTGGTAAATACATTTAAAAAGTAAGTATTAAAAATCATTCCACTGGATGGATTGGCAACACTGACTTCCTCTCATCTAGTAGGAAGCTATCTGACATCGGATTGTTTGTCCTGGTCATTAATTAAAATCCTCCATGTTTATTGACTGGACATTTTTGTGTTCATTCACAGGTAAAAATACTGTTCATTCACTTGGCTTTTGTACCACTTTTTATTTGGACCCCCAAAAGATCCAAAGCAATGCAATATAAAGTCACCTTTTTTTGTGTAGAATTTACATATAATGAAAGATGTGTTCACATTGTCATGAACCAACAAGCTTTATTTTCTTAAAATGTATGAATTTTCAAAAAACAAGTTGTGCTTAAGCGTTCATTCACTAATTAGTCTACCCTAGCAACCCCTCGTTATATCGCGCTTCCCAGGAGACAAGCAAAAATCCGCAATATAACCGAATGCGCGATATAACGAGCGACTTGATAAATATAAAACTAATTATATTGAAAAAATTTTGAGGCATGATACAAGTCGCGATATATCCGAATGCGCGTTATAACGAGGCGCGATATAGCGAGGGCTGCCCTATTTACTATTTATTAATAGTTGTTAATTTCTTCGATATTTGTTTCTCTCTAAGGGGATATAGGACACTTTTAATTTTTTTCTTTAATATTGCAGTTATTATATTTTTTTTTCAGAAATGTATACTATATATACTAACACTTCTAGATACTCAAAAGTTTTAAAAAATATATTAATTTTGTTTTTAAAAAATAAAATGTGTCGAAAAGTGACGTTTCATATATTTGTTATAAGTCAAAAAATTATTTATTGACAAAAATTTAGCATTTTGATAACCAGGAAAATGTACTCAATAAACTGTCCTCACCGATTTTTGTTATTTGTCAAAAATTATCTTTAAAAAATTATTGTATTTTTTTTAAAAAATAATTTCACATGTTCGCTATTTTTTTAAAAATTAATAAATAAAAAACAATTTATTTACAACTAATCCCGAAAGACAAATTAAAGATATATGTTTGAAAAATATGTGTGGAAAATTTTAACACTGTAAGGACAGTAGATTTTGAGTTACATCAATTTAAAGTCAAAAAATCATCGAAAACACGATCGAGGAGAAAAACAGTTTTGAAGTTTATAAACGTGGTTGGCCAACACACATGTCATGACACAAAAAACTACACATCTCGCGTTCTATTGCAGATATAAAAAAAAATTGTGTTTTAAATTATTCCAAAATATTTGCGTTATTTTTTAAGATAATAATAATTTGGATTTTTTTTAATAAAGATTTTGTGTCCTATACCCCCTTAACCCTTTTCGACCGGCGGTCAGGTGGCGCTGATTTAAAATTATGAGACTACATTGTGAGTTTTATCGAAAAAAATGCGTTAAACAGCCTCAATGCCAGCAATTCCTTAAAAACAAAATCATTTTTTAAACAAATAACGAATGGTACAAATCAGCTGCTTCGATATCGATATTTTTGAAGAGCTTGAACATTCTTTTTACTACCCGCACGATCGTGCGAGCCCGGTCGGAAAGGGTTACGTACAAAATTAATTTTTATTAAATTATTGCCTCTTACCAGAGCTTTAACACGGCCAATTACGCCTCCTATTTTAGAACCCTGGTCGGCGAACACCTCTGCGAACTACACGAGGGCTATTGGTGACGGGCATCCTAATTTAGAACCATGAAAGGGATTCCCGACAATAAATGTAAACAAACCGTTGAAGTTCTTGCCATTAGTGTACTAGCCTTTGGAGCTGCTGGGGTCGGGTTCGAATCCCGGTCAGGCATGGATGTTTGTGACAGTCAATAAATGTTGTTATTTGTCTATGTGTTATTCATTTCTTTGTGACTGTAAAATTTCTTTCTGTGTCTGTCCCCCATGACGAAAGCTTATAAGCGGTTCTCTGAACAAGCACACAAGCTGGAATATATATGTAACATACCATACCAAGTTCTTGCCATATACGTCCTAAGACAGCCCCTTTTATTGCAACAAACCCAAGTGACTTGGCCCGTCCGTGGCCGAGTGGTTAAGGCATCCGCCTCAGGATACAGCCTTCTCAGGAGTGCGGGGGTTTGAATCCCACCTACTGCCTGTCAACCTATAAATTGGATATCTGCACTGGGAAAGAGTAGAAAACCCAACTCGTGACCGATGGGCCCGAGTACACTGGAACAGACGTGCTCGCTAAATCTGTGAAGTCCAAAGTCCCGGCGGCATCAGCGTACGATGTCGCTCGAAGTTCCGTTGGGTGCCCGCTCAGGTGTCGACCTCGTCACTTGACCAGGGTTCTAAATTACGAGGCGTTGTTGACCGTGTTAAAGCTCCTTATGGAGGCTAGAAATTGGCAGCCGGAAGCGATTACATTACCTAGTGACTTGAGTAGTAATGTTGGGGCCCCCTTTTAATCAAGCCAAAGCACGGCCTGTCGTTATCCGAGGTCGATGTTTCTCGCTGGCAAAACAAACGACGCTGATTGACACTGATCCGCAACATGTGTTGATACGCACTTTGTCAACCGAGATATAATTATACACGCGAAACGCTGAGTGAGACACTCTCGACACACGGACGACGGCTCTTTCTTTGAAAGCAGTTGGAGTAGGTTTCTGTCTTTTCTCCTTCATTCCGATAAGGAAAAGTTCAAACAACGAACCAACGCCTGCTGTCAAAAGTTAAGAAACAATGCTGTTACAGATAACATAATTAAAGTATCTGTATTACAAAAAAAGTTATGCTCATTTTAGTTTAACAAACAAGCACAATCAATGGATTATCTTATGCTGAAATTGCTGTACAAGTTGGTGGCTCAATGACTTGCAAAACTAAGACAGATCATATTATTAGTTGCATAACTTATTCGTAATACAGATTTTGTAATACTGTATTTATTTTTTAATTCCACATTAAATTACTTTGGTGATGATGATGCACTGTTAAAAATTTTGTGCTTACTTTCACCAGAATAATGGTTCCTAGTAGCTGCAACGACTGTGTGGTGAAGAGTTTCACCATATTTTCGGCATTGGGTTGAACCGTTTTTCAGGTTTCTGTTTCTAAAACTTGAAAAATGGTTCGACTGCATACCGGAAATATGGTGAAAAATTTCAACACACAGCCGTTGCAGCTACTGAGAACCATTATTCTGGTGAAAGTAAGCACAAAATTTTTAACAGTGTGTTGTGTCCATGGATATAGATTATATGGGACCAAAGGTCTCATAGACGGCTTCAGCGATCTGCACACAGTGGTCCTAATAAAGATTAAATTACTTTTAATTTGATATACAATTGTTTAGTTTGATATACAATTAATATATTTTGTAATCACTCAAAGTTGAAAAATATGAAACTTTTAAAAAGTGTCCGCACTTTTGGCCACCACTGTAACCTCGAAGTGTTTTTAGTTAACATATATAATATATATTTTTATATTGTTGTTTTTCACAGTTAAAAATTTTTGGCATTATTTCAAATACCATATAAAAAATTAAAATGAATTTTTTTCTTATGGAACTTTTGTTTTTGACCTAAAATAAGCTTATTTTGTGAATATCAGATGTTTCTGTAGTGTAGCAAATTTTTGTGACTGAAAGGGTTAAGATCGAGCTATCACGATCGCTTGGGTAGTAAAGAGAACGTTCAAGCTCTTTAAAAATATCTATACTGAAGCAGCTGACTTGTCCCCAATCGCCATTTGTATAAAAAATGACTTGCTATTGCGAAAGCAAATAAACACATTACACATTTGAAAGTGTGTACGCCCGGACTTTATTAATTACGTAGCTGCTTCTTCTACTTAAGAATTTAGCAACTTTTTTATTAAATTAAACTATCAATTAATTGTTTGAGGTAATAAAAAAGAAATATTATTTAATTAATATTGTACTAAAAAAGTGGTAAACAAATAAGGAAGAGAAATAAAATTCGATTATTGTTAGAGTGGTATTAAAATATTTGCATTTACTTTTTAGCCAATTTTAAAGAAACACCGTTTTGAAGGACGTTTAGAGGAAATAGAAAGTTAAACTTTTAAGATTTCTAAATTATATATTTAGGGTCACTCTCTCTCTAGATATGAATTTAAATTTTCAACATATTTTTATAAGAACTGAAACAAAAACAGTGATTTTTTTTGTCAGATAAAAAGAGTAAAATTGAGAATCATAGCCCTTTCCGACCGAGCTGTCACGATCGCGAGGATATAAAGGAGAAAGTTCAATCTTTTCAAAAATATCGATACCGAAGCAGCTGACTTGTCCCAATCGTCATTTGTTTTAAAAATGACTTACTATTGCGGAAGCAAATCAACACATTTGAAAGTGTATACGCTCGGTCGTAATTATTACGTAGCTGCTGCTTCTACTTAAGAATGAGCATTTTTTTTTTATCAAATTAAATTATGAACAAGGTTTTGAATGTAATTAAAAAGAAATATTACTTAATAAATATTGTACTAAAAAAGTGGTAAACTAATAAGGAACGAAAAATAAAATTCGATTATTGTTAGAGTGGTATTAAAATAATTTCATTTTCTTTTCGGCCAATTTTAAAGAAACACCGTTTTGAAGGACGTTTAGAGGAAATAGAAAGTTAGACTTTTAAGATTTTTGAATTCTATATTTAGGGTCACTCTCCCTCTCTAGATATGAATTTAAATTTTCAACATATTTTTATAAGAACTGAAACAAAAGCAGTGTTTTTTTTTGTCAGATAAAAAGAGTAAAATTGAGATTCATAGCCCTTTCCGACCGAGCTGTCACGATCGCGCGGATATAAAGGAAAAAGTTAAAGCTTTTCAAAAATATCGATACCGAAGCAGCTGACTTGTCCCAATCGTCATTTGTTTTAAAAAAAATACTAACTATTGCGGAAGCAAATCAACATATTTGAAAGTGTGTACGCTCGGACTTTATTACTTACGTAGCTGCTGCTTCTACTTAAGAATTTAGCAACTTTTTTTTTATTAAAATCAAATAATTATTAAACTGAGTTAAGTAATAAAAAAAAGAAATATTATTTAATCAATATTGTACTAAAAAGTGGTAAACAAATAAGGAAGAGAAATAAAATTCGATTATTGTTAGAGTGGTATTAAAATAATTGCATTTTCTTTTCAGCCAATTTTAAAGAAACACCGTTTTGAAGGACGTTTAGAGGAAACAGAAAGTTAGACTTTTAAGATTTTTGAATTCTATATTTAGGGTCACTTTCTCTCTAGATATGAATTTAAATTTTCAACATATTTTTATAAGAACTGAAACAAAAACAGTGTTTTTTTGTCAGATAAAAGGAGTAAAATTGAGATTCATAGCCCTTTCCGACCGAGCTGTCACGATCGCGAGGATATAAAGGAGAAAGTCCAACCTTTTCAAAAATATCGATACCGAAGCAGCTGACTTGTCCCAATCGTCAATTGTATAAAAAATGACTTGCTATTGCGAAAGCGAATCAATACTTTATAAATTACGAAGCTGCTTCTTTGACTTAAGAATTAAGCAACTCTTTTTCAATTAAGCAGAAGATAATATAATTCAGTGAAGCAATAAAAAAGAAATATTATTTAATAAATATTGTAATAAAAAAGTGGTAAACAAGTAAGGAAGAAAAATAAAATTCGATTATTCTTAAAATAAAATTTATTTCTTTTTCGGCCAATTTTAAAGAAACACCGTTTTGAAGGACGTTTAGAGGAAATAGTAAGTTAAACTTTTAAGATTTTTGAATTCTATATTTAGGGTCACTCTCCCTCTCTAGATATGAATTTAAATTTTCAACATATTTTTATAAGAACTATAACAAAAACAGTGACTTTTTTTTTCAGATAAAAAGAGTAAAATTGAGATACATAGCCCTTTTCGACCGAGCTGTCACGATCGCGCGGATATAACGGAGAAAGTTCAAGCTTTTCAAAAATGTCGATAGCGAAGCAGCTGACTTGTCCCAATCGTCATTTGTATTAAAAATGACTTGCTATTGCGAAAGCAAATCAACACATTTGAAAGTGTGTACGCTCGGACTTTATTAATTGCGTAGCTGCTGCTTCTACTTAAGAACTTAGCAACTTTTTTTTATCAAATTAAATTATGAACAAATTGTTGAATGTCATAAAAAAGAAATATTATTTTATACACATTGTACTAAAAAAGTGGTAAATAAAGAACGAAAAAAAATATTATTCGATTATTGTTAGAGTGGTATTATAATTATTGCGTTTTCTTTTCGGAAATTTTAAAGAAACACCGTTTTGAACAAAAGAGGAAAAATAGCAAGTTAAACTTTTAAGATTTCTGATTATGTTTAGAGTCACACTCTCTCTAGATATGAATTTAAATTTTCAACATATTTTTATAACAACTAAAACAAAAACACACTCTATATATGAATTTAAATTTTCAACATATTTTTATAAGAACTAAAACAAAAACAGTGATTTTTTTTCAGATAAAAAGAGTAAAATTGAGATTCATAGCCCTTTCCGACCGAGCTGTCACGATCGCGCGGATATAACGAAGAAAGTTCAAGCTTTTCAAAAATGTCGAAGCAGCTGACTTGTCCCATTCCATTCCTCATTTGTATAAAAAATGACATGCTATTGGCGTTATTATTATTATTAGTGAAAGCCAATCACCATTCGAAAGTGTGTACGCTCAGATTTTATTAATCATGCAGCTGATTCTTCTACTTATGAATTTAACAGCTTTTTTATTAATAAGCAACAGGTCTGTTTGATTGGAAGGTAATATCAAAAAATCCATATTAAATAAATATTGTACTAAAAAAGTGGTAAAAAAATTACGAAGAAAAATAAAATTTGATTATTGTTAGAAGGGTATTAAAATAATTGCATTTTCTTTTCGGCCAATTTTAAAGAAACGCCGTTTTGAAGGACGTTTAGAGGAAATTTCAATTTTTCTTAGGAGTTGCTGGCATTGATGCTGTTTAAGGCATTTTTTTTTCGATAAAACTTTTAAAATTTAGTCTCATAAATTTAAATCAGCACTACCTGATCGCCGCCGCGCAGGTCTTAAAGGGCCAATCGAGAATAAGAAAAGTTAGAGCCATAAAACAAAATCAAAGGGAAAATGTTTTCTGATTCCTTATTATATAATTTAACCATCGTCCATCCAAAGTTATATTATTATTATTCTAAAGCCAAACTTGTGACCTGGACGTCCCCATTATTGGAAATTTTTTTAAAACCTCATCACAAAAAATTAACAAGTTTATTAGTTCCAAAATTGGCCTGGTCCTATAGAAGATCTAAATATCAGTTTTCATTCATTTCTATAAAAAAAATCTTGAAAAATTGAAGTTGAACGAGTCTCAAAACGATATTAGAGTTTTTTAAAAAAATATTTTTAAACTTTTTTCTAACTTTTTAAAAAGTTGCTTTAGTAGTTTATTGAAAGAGAAGTTGCATTAAAAAAATGATAAAATATAAACTGTTAACTACAAATAAGTGATACACAATTTTGTTTTGCATTTATAGCGCAAAAATTTTTATTTTTAGAGCTTAGGCGTGTTTGAAACAAAAAAAAATCAAGAAATTAAGGAATATAAATTACTAATTTTAAGCACTTTTTCTCAAGAACTCAAATTCAGAGATAACTTTAACCCTTTAGACCGGTGGTCACATGGCACTGATTTAAAATTATGGGACTAAATTTGGAGTTTTATCGAAAAAAAAAAGCTTTCAACAGCATCAAAAAAGAAAGTAATATTTTTATACAAATAACGAATGGTACAAGTCAGCTGCTTTAGTATCGATACTTTTGAAGAGATAAAGTGGATTATGTCCCCTGTTGCCATATGGCAACAGTATGCACTAGAGGATTAAATTACAATTCGTTTTATTACAATTCCAACGTTAGTGGATTTTTGGTTCGCGGAATTTCAGTACTCCACTGTATTATGAATATTACTATTGAATTAAAAATTCTCTATTATCCGGAATTTTCGATTATCCGACCAGAAGCCGGTCCCAAATATTTCGGAAAATCGAGGTTGTACTGCATTAGAATCATTCAGTCCGTCTGTGAGTCACCCACTTTCATTGCCCAAACTTCAAATGGTACAGGCAAGTGTGATACGTCAAAAATTGAAATTAGAAGATATTGAAAATCTCAGAAATAAGTTCGAATTCAAAGAAAAAATTTATTTAAAAAAGCCTTTAAAATTTAATGCTTATTTAAAAAGCATAAGAAGCCATTTTTATTAAAATTAAATCACCATTGCCATTTATAACAATCGCTTGAGAAACTTTATTTTAATTAATAAACTAAAATAAATTTATTTTGGATGAATGTATATTATAAATTTGAATTCTTTTTTTGAAAAATGAAGTGTTTTAGGTAGACTAGTTAATTAGTGTTTGGAACAATCGCAGAATCGGACCGAAATTTGAAAAAATTGCTGCCCCGCGTTTAAACTTGAAGAAGCGAATATTTTTTGTGATGAATTATGACCTTTGTGATAAATCACCGTCGAGGCTTTCTAAACTTTATAAAAAAACTACCTTTAAAAGGAGAAAAGCGATAAATGCACTTGTATCAAAACTTAAGGATACTGGAAGTGTTGTCGATAACAATGACTATAAAACAGGTAGACCGCATTTTGCTATAATTACCGAAGATATTCTGAAAGTACATGACATGTTAAGTGAGGAATCTTACACCGCAGTTACATGCTTCGAGCATTTGCTTCGAGCAGCCATTTCAGCATTGGCTTGATTATCTCAAGGTAACCGCTTTATACGTATTTATCCGAACATCCGCTGAAGCTGTCTTTCAAGGACACCAACCCATCCTTTTTCGGTTTTCTCCCAGAGATCAAAGGAAATGGTTACCATAAGGAAAATGGCAACTATCTTGGCCGTTTCTCGCTTTTTTTAATTGATCCTACATCGTGAATTCGATTTAGTCACATCATCAAATCGTCGCGCTATACAATCTCACTCGCCAATTCTCGCCAACCAAAGGTCGAATCGATGAAGGCCAAAGTGCTTACGCTCATGCTGGAAACAGCGCTCGAAGCATGTAAACCCAGTATTACACTTCACAATCAAGAATCGCTCATTAAATAGGGATATCGGAGAGAAGTGTTTGCCTTATTTCCAAAGAAGAAAAACGGCTTTAATAGAAGGCTAGAAAAGGTTGTTCGAATGGAAGGTGGACGTATCCATCCAATTCATATGACTTTTTGTCAGATAAGAATAAGATAGGTGGCTTTAAGATAGGTGAATACCCAAAATTCGAAAATGTTTACTATTACTTTAAACTTTTCCAAATTTGGCATAGTGATTTCAAATATAAGGAACAATGATTTCTGGGCAATTTTTTTTATTTAAATATAATTGATTTATTTTAAACGGTGTTTTTCACCTTAAAAAGGGGGTTTACGCCAACACTTCTAGCATAAAATGTTTTGCATTAATTTACCTGAATTTTTTTACCAATGTTATTTCAATATATATCTGTGCCATGAACCTCTAACATCTGGTGTAAATACATGTTTTTTTTTAAATGTCCAAGTGTAAGTTAATCGATAAAAATCCTTTTTTTGTGGCTAATTTATGACATTTTTCTTAATAACTTCTTTTCTTGTAATTTGTATGTAACTCTAGAGGGTAATTGCATGCATCAGTTCAAAACGAAGAATTTAACACTTAATTAATGTTTATAGGATGAAAATTCAATGAGGTAGACTTGTTAGCGTAAACCTCTTTTTTTTTTAAAGAAAAACACCGTTTAAAATAAATAAATTATAATTAAATTTTAAAAAATGCCTAAATAGTACTATTCATTATATTTGAAATCACTATACCAAATTTGGAAAAGATTAAAGTAATAGTAAACATTTTAGAATTTGGGGAAATTTTTTTAGGTATTCGCCTACCTTAATTTGATAAATAATTTATCTTGTAAATTAAAGTAGTTTACATTTTATGAGCAAAAAACTTTGCTGCGTTACTTTTGCTGGACCCTGTACACGTATATTCTTAATCTAAACATACTTTTCATGCAAATATATGTTAAAAAGTGTGTTTAGCAAAGAAATTTTTAAAGAAATTAGATTTAATAATTACTTAGGGACACGCCTTAAACTCTCAAAATAGGGTCAAGTGGGATAAGTGCGATTGGGGGTAAGTGTGATAAACAGCTCTTGTAACTTTGGAAATCATTCTAAAAATCTGAAAGTTTGCAATATATAAAATTAGACCACTTCTAATTAAACTAAAAAGAAATATTGACCTTATTTTTTGTTTAAAGAAAGTTTTGAGCTTTTGAATTTAAGTGCAACTGTCTTCTTTTTTACACACTTTCCCCTATGTGGGGTAAGTGTGAAAAAACAGCAATGGATTTTGAAATGCAAATTTTGTACACTTAAAATTGGAATTCAAACATATAATTTTTTTTCTACATATGTATGTTTCTTATAATAATTCACTACCAATTTTAGGATTTGGAATTTACTTGAAGCAGAGAACGAATTTTCTTAATGAAAAATGCAGAAGCCCTATCACACTTACCCCACTTGACCCTACACATTTTTTGTGCTATAAATGAAAAAAAAAAAGGCCGTATCACTTATATCCCCTTCCGACCGGGCTCGCACGATCGTGCTGGTAGTAAAGAGAATGTTCAAGCTTTTAAAAAAATATCGATAACGAAGCAGATGACTTACCAATCGCTATTTGTACAACAAAAACGACTTTGTTTTTGAGGAGTTGCTGGCATAGATGCTGTTTAACGCATTTTTTTTCGATAAAACTCCAAATTAAGTTTCATAATTTTAAATCAGCGCCACCTCACCGCCGGTCGAAAAGGGATATGTAGGTAATAGATTATTTTAACATTGTCTTTAATGCAAAATGCCTTAAAAAATGAACTACTAGAAGAATTTTTTGAAAAGTTTAAATAAAAGAAAAATAAATTCTTTCAGAACTCTAATATCGTACAGGCAGAAAACTGATATTTGAATCTTCTTCTATCGGACCAGGTCAATTTCGGAACTAATTAACACGTCAATTGTTTGCGGGGAGGTTTTAAAAAATGTCCCCAAATGGGGAAGCCAGGTTCCAAGAGTTTAAGGAATAAAATAATAAGTTCAGCGAGATTAATATCGAAATTAGATATTTTAAAATTAAAGAGATGACAAAAATATATATATATAAACAGTTTTTATAAAATCGGGATATAGTGCAGTCGATTTAAAGCTAGAAAAATAAAAATGTATGCAATTCCCTATTATGATATATATTTAACATCAATATTATATTTCTTTAATCTTATTCTACCAGTTTATGAGTATAAAATGTGCTCATATATGAAGATATTCGTTTTGCACTTGACATCCCAAGTTTTAAAACCTTTTCTCAAAAGCTTGCTCTTAAATTTTTTACATCTATTGAAGATCATCCGAACACCGAAATCCAAAAAATGCAAGACTATGATACAAACATGCCTGCAAACAAGAAAAGACCAAGAGCTTTTCTCTACAGATAGCTTGGTGGCTTCCCTATAGAACCAGATCCACACGAAATCATCTGATTTTGGAGATTTTCAAATTTTGCTGATTGTTACTCATTAACTATGAGTTCTGCTTTTGCCACTTCCTATTTCACACCAATAGTCTGCTACTTCCTATTTCACCATTATATTAAGCAAGCACCAAATAGCATTATAGCACTTTTTATCCCCATGCCTGCTCACGACAGACATCAGAGTTTTGAAAACATTTTCTGCTCTCCCAAGCCGACAGCCTCGTCCCCAAGCCGACGACCAGCCTGCCCTGTGCCTGCTGCAGTAGACTTTCCAAGTGACGATGAATGCCGTTGCTCACTTCTTCCTCGGCTGCCATTTTCTTCTTGTGGTGCTTGACTTTTGACATTTTGCGGACTCACACAACTTCTGAACATTATCTCAGAACTTTTGTTTGTTTCAACCATGAATAATCCATGTCACTATCTTCAATGTATACGGGTTTAGGCGCCTTCGGCGCCAGGTGCCGTTTTGAATAAAATTGTCCGTAAATTGTCCATTTCTTACATTTTTCAATAGAATAAGATAGAAAAAAGAACTTGCTTTGAAAAGTGCTTTTTCGATAAAGCACCTAGTTATAACAATAGATATATATAGGCAACTGTTCGTTTGCAACTTGCTAGCTGGCTCACAATCAATCTTTTTGTACAAATCAGGGAAAAACCTCTTTATTGCATATGAATCTGTCTGCAACAGGCCTCTTTGGCGTCGATAGCAAGTCATCGCCGAAACTGATGTAAGGAAACCGGTTTCTTGCTTTTGGTTCTTCTTTCGCGGCAAACTTGATTCGCGCCAGACACGTGTCCTATGCTTGCACCGTGAGGATAGGTTTGAATTATCGTCGCACGAGGGCTATTGGCGACAGGCGTCGTATTTTAGAATCACAGTCAAGTGACGCTTGTACCTTGAGAGAGAAGAAGCAAGGGAGAAACCAGTTTTCTGTCGCCATCGTCCGCCAAGCAGATCTGATTACGGGAAGATTCCTGTAAGCAAGAGGGTTCTTCCTGACATCAAGTGACGAGATCAGCCGCCTGAGCGGGTATCAAACGGAACTTTGGGCGAACGATTTAGGTACTTAGGACACCACAAACTTAACAAGCACGTTTGTATCCCGTTGCACTCGAGGAACCTATGTGATTCTTATATGAATCCTTCCAATACAAATTTAGAATGACTGTGATACGAACCGGGAACCTTCGATTTGTTAGAAGCCGAGGGGCCGCCGCATTTCCTATTAGTAAATAGATGTGAATTTCTTCGATATTTGTCTACCACTCTTTAAGTAAAAAAATTATTTTTGTATAAATATTTCTCAGTTGCAATCATAGATCATTAACTGCCACTTTTTTTAAAGTTGTTTTTTTTAAAAAAGTGGTGATTTTGAATTTTGACTTCAAATCATTTATGAACTCTTCAGATTCTTGCAAATCAGTGGCAGCAACAAGCCCATCATCCACATATAAACAAACAACTAATTTCTTAGCACCTTTGTCTTGAATAAACAAGCACGGATCTGCCTCACTGGTCTTGAATCCCAGTTCTGAAAGTTTATCTCCAAAACACTTATTCCAAACGCGAGAAGCCTGTTTTAATCCATAAAGACTACGAATTATTTTGCAAACCCTGTTGGTTCCATCACAGTAACCTTCTGGCAGCTCCATGTAGATAGTCTCGTCTAGTTTTCCATACAAGAAGGCCGAGACATCAAATTGGGTTAGATGCATCTTCTCGTTAGCTGCTATACTTAGTACTGATCGAACAGTTGCCATCTTTGTAACAGGACTGTAGGTCTGGTCGAAATCGATGCCGTAACGTTGGGTAAATCCCTTAGCCACAAGTCGAGCCTTGTATTTGTCAACGGTGCCATCAGGATTTCTTTTAACTTTATATACCCATTTACAAGGAATTGCTTTGGAGTTTTTCGGTAAATCTTCTAGCTTCCATGTTTCATTTTCGGCTAATGATGACATCTCAGCATCCATCGCTTTTCTCCAGTGTCTACTCTGTCTGCTTGTCACAGCATCTTCAAACGTTGTAGGCTCTACATCCTCTGTTACAAAAGCTTCAGCTAAAGTAATACAGTCCTGATATCTTATTGGCTTTCTCAATTTTGACCTGTCTCTCAAAACTCTCGGTTCAGGCTTTTCAAACTCATTTTTCCTATTCTCATCTTTTTCAGATTCATGTTGGTTGTTTTCATCTTCTTCAGATTCATCTGTTTTGTTTTTATCTTCCTCAGATTCATCTGTCTTGTTTTTATCTTGAAGGGAAAACTCGACTGTTCTTCTGCAGTTCAATACCTTTTCGCAGAACTTTACATCTCTAGAACATATTATGGTGTTCGATTCTTGAACCCACAGCCGGCACTTCTCGTCTCCATCATAGCCTACAAGATAAGCTTTAGTTGCCTTGTTATCCATCTTCCTTCTTCTTTGTTTAGGAACAAGTGCATAACAAGTAGAACCAATGATTCTCATGTGCTTGATTCTAGGCTTGTTTCCAACCCACAACTCATAAGGACAATTATCCTTGATTGAGGATTTTCCAGTTCTGTTTAGAATGTAAGTTGCAGTATTGACAAGTTCAGCCCACATTGATGGTGGAAAGTCTATATCAGGATTGGAGTTCTTCAAGGTTCTGGCCATTTCAACTATGGCCCGATTCTCTCTTTCACTTCCATTTTGCTGAGGTGTATAGGGGGCAGTAAATCGTTGAATAATCCCTTTCTGTCTCAGGAACTGCCTGACTTCTTTATTTTCAAACTCACCACCATTATCGCTGATAAACTCTTTCACAGAATGTCCCAGATTCTCACTTAAAGCTACAAAGTCTTTAATAGCTTTTGAGACTTCAGACTTCTGTCTTAAAAAATAAACACTCCGAAACTTTGTATACTGGTCCTTAAAAACAGCAAAATATCTGTATTTCTTGTGAGAGTTGTCAAAAGGTCCACAAACATCCGCAAAAACTAACTCGCCAGGTGCTGAGGAACTTCTTCTTGACCCAAAGCTTAATCTGTGAGACTTTCCATAAATGCATGCTTCACACAATTCATCTTCAACATTGACTTTAATATTCAGTTCTGAATTTAGAAGAGACTTTACGTGTTGCTTATCTTGATGGCCCCAGCGTTCATGATATAGTTGCAGTCTCGAAACATCTGGCATAGCAATGTTGACTTCAATGGGAATTCTTGGAAGTACGACCTTGAAAAGCCCTTTGCCTTTACTTCTTGTTCCTTCTAGAACACAAGTGTCATCTATCTTCAGCCAACAATGTGTTGTTGCAGTTGATTCGAAACGACTATTCACATTTCTGTCATGAGTGGCCAACACTGAAAATAAGTTCTTGCTAATTTCTGGAACATACCACACGTCTCTTAATTCCTTGAATTGTTTCTTCCCATTAACCAATGTGAAAATCTGAAGTGTTCCTTTACCGTGTGCAGGAAGGACTTTTCCATTGGCTGCTGTAATCCCATGTGGAGACTCGAACTCTTCAAACGTGGCAAAACTTTTGCCGTCCATGGTGATGTGTCTTGAAGCTCCGTTGTCGATATACCAGCTATCAAATGCAGAGCTATCGGAGACCAGGACTTCATCATCAACTGACATCAAACTTATATTGGTTGCTTCATATGATGATCTACTACTTCTACCTGGATCTGTAGCTGCATTCTGCTTTGGAGGTCTTACGTCAGCTATCCACCTGCTGCAATTCCTCAGCCAATGCCCTCTTTGGTGACAATAGTGGCAGTTACCTTTGCTTCCTGGCTTCTTCTTCAACAGAACATTCTTGAATTTTCTATCCTTGACTGTTAGAGCTGCTTCATTTTCAAGGGATAGGCTTTTACCTTGACTCGTGAACTCTCGTTCATATGAGCACAGCTGTGTTGTTAGCTCTTCCACGGTTCTCTTGGAGTCCCCCAGCATCAACCAACTTGACTTGAAAGAGTTAAACTCTGCAGGTAAAATGTCCAAAATCTTGCAGTTCAACAGAAGCTCAGGTAGCTTAGTTTCACTCTTGTTGACTAGACCTGAATTAAACTCGTTCCAAAGGTTCTTCAGCTTCGAAAGATGATCTGATACACCTTCACTAGGATCCCACTTGAATTGGAAAAACTGCATGCAGATACTATAAAGCTGATTCTCTGATGAAGCCTCGTAGAGTTTAGTTAATTCAGTTCAAACCTCGTGTGCATTCTGGAATCTCATTACCCTCTGGAGCGCTTCTTCAGTCATAGAATTAGTCAGTATGACCATGGCATTAGTATTCCCTTTTCGAAATTCTGCTAACTCACTTTCATATTTCCGTCTTTCAGTGTCTGTTGCTTCAGCCCCAAGACTTGCTGGCTCTTTCAAAATTCCTTGGACGACGTCTAAAGCTCCAGGGTGACCGTTCAAAACAAATTTCATACGATATTTCCAAACTTGCCAGTCACTCTCGCCAGACAAGGGTTTCACTTGAACTCTTAAAGGGTCCATATTGTTCTTGAACAGGGTAATATCTTCCAGAAAATAAAGGTTCCAAAAACTATTGCGTAGTCAGGTGAAACGCCTCCCGTTACGCAGTTTCTAATTCGAACGAACGAACTCTTTCATTCAATAAATAAACAATTTCCTAGTCATACTTCGCGCGGGGGAAACGTTTTAGTTCCCATAACCTATTAAAATTAGTAATTCAAATCATATTCTAAACTAAGCAGAGTAAGTGACTAAAAAGAAGACACGACACACCATGTTCGAAAGACAACACGAAACCGTTTTAATAAAATCAACAAACCAACCACGCAGCCACTTGAGTCAGTTCACTTCAGTTCTCTTTCGTTTAACACACTGATTAATAATATTTATATTTCAACAGAGTAGACACCTGAGTGGGCACCCAACGCAACTTTTAGTGGCGACATTTAAGGCACAACGCTTGATTAAAAGCGTATGCACAAATGTCATTAAGTATAAAGATGCTGCTTCCACTTAAGAACTCAGCAGCTTTTTCAATTATGAAGTAACAGGTATCAACTATCAAGGCTCTGACTTATGAAAAAGAAATATTATTTAATAAATATTGTACTAAAAGATGGTAAACAAATAACGAAGAAAAATAAATTTTGATTAATGTTAGGATGGTGTTAAAATTGTATAATTGCGTTTTCTTTTCGACCAATTTTAAAGAAACACCGTTTTGAAGAATAGAGGAAATAGCAAGTTAAACTTTTGCAATTTCTAAATTATATATTAGGGTCTCTCTCTCTCTCGCTCGCTCTCTCTCTCTCTCTCTCTCTCTCTCTCTCTCTCTCTCTCTCTCTCTCTCTCTCTCTCTCTCTCTCTCTCTCTCTCTCTCTCTCTCTCTCTCTCTGAGTTTAAACTTTTAACCTATTTTTATAAGAACTAAGACAACAATAGTGATTTTTTTTTCTGATAAAAAGGTTAAAAGGAGATACACATCCCTTTCCGACCGAGCTGTCACGATCGTGCGTTTATAAAGGAGAATGTTCAAACTCTTCAAAAATATCGATCCGTAAACAGCTGACTTGTACCTTTCGTTATTTGCATTAAAAAAATACTTGTTTTTATGGAGTTTCTGGCAGTGACGCTGTTAAACGCATTTTTTTCGATAAAACTCCAAATTTTGTCTCATAATTTTGATGTGATTCTTGAGGGAATCCTTCCAATACAAATACGACTACAGAATGACTGTGATACGAACCGGGTACCTTCGATTCGGGAGAAACCGATCGGTTATCGTTCTCGCCCACAGGGGCCGCCGTATTTGCTTTTTGTTAATAGTTGTCAATTTTTTTTCGATATTTGTCTACCACTCTTTAAGTACAAAATTTATTTTTTTATAAATATTTCTCCAACTGCAGTTAGGTCGGTCAAAACGCCATTCTATTTTGTAAGGCTGTTGTTTTTCAAAAAGAAATAACAGTAAGAGTTAAATGTATGACTATTTGTAAAAAAACGAAGTGGCTTTTCAGGAGTTACTTTTATTGATACTTTTCTGAGGTAACTCTATTAAAATTTAGTCTCATACACCAGCAGTTGTAATTACTGAACAGAGAAAATTAATTAATTGAGTGGGAGGCATTATTATACAATGATAAATATTAATAATATCGCACACCCAGATCTAAACAGGTATTAACTCAAAAAAGCACATTTTTCAGAAAAGGCAAAAAACTGATACTGTGTCCCTGTGAACTGCAGGCGTTTTCTTTATAAATGGCATGCTTAGAATATCTAACAAGAAGAAAGATATTGTAGGAATCTTGTGTTTTCATCATGTTTTGGGGTTGAAAATTAGATTTTCGTAGTTATTTCCCTACTGCTGAAAAAATTTTGTATATTTGTTTCATTATTTTGAGTTGAGCCCTTGTTGCTGAATTTAGTTTTGAGTTGGCTCTCTTTTGAAGAGGCAACATAAATTTAAAATGTAATAGTATTTTGTATTATTTATAATTAGTGCAATTCATAGAGTGGTCTGTGGACCAGCAGTAGGAATATATTGGAAAATAAATAGCAAGAAAACACTAGAAGGACTGAAATCAATCAATATAATTATTAATAATGTTAATTCTTGGTATCAGATTTCCTTTGATTTCGTCCCAAAAGTAGCACACGACATCTTTTGCCCTTAAATCACTGACAGTCCAATTGAGGCAGTTGATCCTGGAAGTATAATATAATAGAGAAAAATCCTAAAAATAAAAGTGAGATTCAATCCTTGGAGTAGAATTTATAAAACTAAACAGACAGACTTGGGAGTGGGAACAGGAGACAGCTTGCAAGTTGCAAACGAACACTTACCTAATAATTCTAATATAACTCGGTGATCTTTCGAATGATCACCTTTAACAAGCATGATTATCTTACATCGTTTTCGCAATTTAATGAGAGAAATATCCCATACAAATAAATTTTATACTCAATAAGTGGTAGGGAAAGGTCAAAGAAATATAAAATTGATGTTAAAATATTACATAATAATAGGGAATAACATACATCTTTATTTTTCTATCTTTAAATCGACTAGTTCCAGAATTGTATAAAAACTTTTTTTTTGTCATCTCTTTGATTTTAAAATACAGTAGACGCCGCTTAATGTGATCACGGTTAATGTTATCAAAATCGCTTAGTCCCGTCCTCTTATATCAAAATACATTGAAAAATCATCGTTTATTGTAATCAAATGTTCGTTTATTGTTATCAGTTTATATGTAAATTTCCCGAAATAACCCGATAGGAATGCTGAGGATTTTGAAGCATGGTTGGAGATCGACGAGAAGGTTGCGACTTCTTCGGTAACTGATGAGGACATTTGCGAAGCCGTGTGTGTCAAAGATCAAGCTTCGTCACAGCATTCTGATGCCAATGATAAACCCAAAAGTGCTATCATAGACAAAATTCCGACTCCTGCTCAGATGAGGGAGGCACTTCGAATCTTATATCTAGGTGTGCAAAACAAAGCGGACGCGGAACACTTTCATAAACATAATAATTATAAGCGATTCGTGAAAGACTTGCTTCGAAAGAATGCTAAACAATCGATAATTGATGCCTTATTTTTCTGTTAATAATTAACCTTTTTCATTTTGCATTGTTTTCTGCAGTTCATCATTGAATGCTCAAGCATACTCACTATTAATTATTTTTCTTTAGGGTTCATTAATTTCTAATAAATACTATAGAGTTTAACAGCAGCAACTCCTAATTTAAAATTAATTTTTATTTTAATGCGTATGTTAAAAAAACATTTTTTTTGTTTAAACTTTTTTCGTGTATTGTAATCAATCGGTTATTGTTATCAAATCACGTTCGTCCCGATGTGATCACATTAAGCGGAGTCTACTGTAGCCAATTTCGATATTAATCTCGCTGAACGTATTATTTTATTCCTTAAACTCTTGGAACCTGGCTTCCCCATTTGGGGACATTTTTTAAAACATCTCCGCAAACAATTGACTCGTTAATTAGTTCCGAAATTGACCTGCTCCGATAGAAAAAGATACAAATGTCAGTTTTCGGCCTGTACGATATTAGAGATCTGGAAAAAAAAATTATTTTTATACAATTCGGGAAACAAAGCATTCGAGTCGATTTAAAGATAGAAAAATAAAGATGTATGCAATTCCCTATTATTATGTAATATTCTGACATCAATATTATATTTCCTTAACCTTACTCTACCACCTTTTGAGTATTTTTATATATATTAAGATAAATCATTTATTTCATACACTACGATTCTTCATATAATGCTTGTTAAAGGTGCTTTTTTGAAATAGCATGCAAGCTGGTTCCATAGAAGTTGACTCACAACTAATCATTTGCTGAATATAGGGGAAAAACCTCTTCATTGCAATTGCCATTCACAACAATTGTTTGAGAAACTTTATTTATTTTAAATAATAAATTAAAAGAAATTTATTTTTGATGAATGTATATTATATATTTGAATTATTTTTTGAAAAATGAAGTGTTTTAGGTAGTTAATTTGTGTTTGGAACAATCACCAGAATCGGACCGAAAATTGAAAAACTGGCTGCTCCGCGCTTAAACTTGAAGAAGCGAATATTTTTTGTGATGAATTATGAACTTTGTGATAGATCACCGCCGAGGCTTTCTAAACTTTATAAAAAAAAACTACCTTTAAAAGGAGAAAAGCGATAAATGCACTTGCATCAAAACTTAAGGCTACTGGAAGTGTTGTCGATAACAATGACTATAAAACAGGTAGACCGCATTTTGCTATAATTACCGAAAATATTCTGAAAGTACATGACATGAAAAGTGAGGAACCTTACACCGCAGTTACATGCTTCGAGCATTTGCTTCGAGCAGCCATTTCAGCATGGCCTTGATTAGCTCAAGGTAACCGCTTTGTACGTATTTATCCGAACATCCGCTGAAGCTGCTTTCAAGGCCACCAACCCTTCCTTTTTCGGTTTTCTCCCAGAGATCGAAGGAAATGGTAACCATAAGGTAAATGGCAACTATCTTGGCCGTTTCTCTCTTTTTTAATTGATCCTACATCGGGAATTCAATTTAGTCACATCATCAAATCGCCGCGCTATACAATCTCACTCGCCAATTCTCGACAACCAAAGGTCGAATCGATGAAGGCAAAAGTGCTTACGCTCATGCTGGAAACAGCGCTCGAAGCATGTAAACCCAGTATTACACTTCACAATCAAGAATAGCTCATTATCGGGATATCGGAGAGAAGCGTTTGCCTGATTTCCAAAGAGGAAAAACGGCTTTAAAAGAAGGCTAGAAAAGGTTGTTCGAATGGAAGGTGGACGTATCCGTCAATTCATATGACTTTTTGTCAGAGAATGTCTTTTAAGGTAGGCGAATACCCAAATTTCGAAAATTTTTACTATTACTTTAATCTTTTCCAAATTTGGCATAGTGATTTCAAATATAATGAACAATGCTTTCTGGGCAATTTTTTTTTATTTAAATATAATTGTTTTATTTTAAACAGTGTTTTTCACCTAAAAAATGCGTTTACGCCAACTGTTCTAGTATAAAAAGTTTTACATTAATTTACCTGAAAATTTTTACAGATGCTATTTTAATACATATCTGTGCCATGAACCTCTGGTGTAAATACATAAGTTTTTTTTTTTTAAAAAATGTCCAAGTGTAAGTTAATCGAAAAAAAATCCTTTTTTTGTGGCTAATTTATGACATTTTTCTTAATAACTTCTTTTCTTGTAATTTGTATGTAACTCTAGAGGGTAATTGCATGCATCAGTTCAAAACGAAGAATTTAACACATAATTAATGTTTATAGGGTGAAAATTCAATGTGGTAGACTAGTTAGCGTAAACCTCTTTTTTTTAAAGAAAAACACCGTTTAAAATTAATAAATTATAATTAAATTTAAAAAAATGCCTAAATAGTACTATTCGTTATATTTGAAATCACTATACCAAATTTGGAAAAGATTAAAGATAAGTAAACATTTTAGAATTTTGGGGAATTTTATTGGGTATTCGCCTACCTTAATTTGATATATAATTTATCTTGTAAATTAAAGTAGTTTACATTTTATGAGCAAAAAACTTTGCTGCGTTACTTTTGCCGGACCCTGTACACGTATATTCTTAATCTAAATATACACGTATATTCTTATATACATATAATATACTCATATATTCTTAATCTAAACATACTTTTCATACAAGTATATGCTAAAAAGTTTGTTTGGCAACGAAATTTTAAAAGAAATTAGATTTAATAATTACTTAGGGACACGCCTTAAACTCTATTTTTTGAGCTATAAATGCAACAAAAAAAGGCCGTATCACTTATATCCCTTTCTGACCGGGCTCGCACGATCGTGCTGGTAGTAAAGAGAATGTTCAAGATCTTCAAAAATATCGATCACGAAGCAGCTGACTTACCAATCACCATGTGTATAACAAAAACGACTTTGTTTTTAAGGAGTTGCTGGCATAGATGCGGTTTAACACATTTTTTTTCTCGATAAAACTCCAAATTAAGCCTCATAATTTTAAATCAGCGCCACCTCACCACCGGTCGAAAAGGGATATGTAGGTAACAGACTATTTTAACATTGTCTTTACTGCAAAATGCCTTAAAAAGGAACTACTAAAAGAACTTTTTGAAAAGTCTGAAAAAAAATAAATATTTTTTTTTTTAAGAACTCTAATATCGTACAGGCAGAAAACTGATATTTGAATCTTCTTCTATCGGACCAGGTCAATTTCGGAACTAATTAACACGTCAATTGTTTGCGGGGAGGTTTTAAAAAATGTCCCCAAATGGGGAAGCCAGGTTCCAAGAGTTTAAGGAATAAAATAATACGTTCAGCGAGATTAATATCGAAATTAGATATTTTAAAATTAAAGAGATGACAAATATATATATAAAAACAGTTTTTATAAAATCGGGATATAATGCAGTCGATTTAAAGTTAGAAAAATAAAAATTTATGCAATTCCCTACTATGATATATATTTAACTTCAATATTATATTTCTTTAACCTTATTCTACCAGTTTATGAGTATAAAATTTGTTTATATAAAATATTTCCTACATATTTCAGCAGAACACAAACATAAAAAAATTATTTTTAAAGGTGCTTTTTCGAAAAAGCACCTAGTTATAACAATAGAAATATTTAGGCAACTGTTCGTTTGCAACTTGCTAGCTGGCTCGCAATCAATCCTTTTGTACAAATCAGGGAAAAACCTCTTCATTGCATATGAATCTGTCTGCATCAGGCCTCTTTGGCGTCGATAGCAAGTCATCGCCGAAACTGATGTAAGGAAACCCTGATTCACGCCAGACACGTGTCCTATGCTTGTACCGTGAGGATAGGTTTGAATTATCGTCGCACGAGGGCTATTAGCGACAGGCGTCGTATTTTAGAATCACAGTCAAGTGACGCTTGTACCTTGAGAGAGAAGAAGCAAGGGAGAAACCAGTTTTCTGTCGCCATCGTCCGCCAAGCAGATCTGATTACGGGAAGATTCCTGTAAGCAAGAGGGTTCTTCCTGACATCAAGTGACGAGATCAGCCGCCTGAGCGGGTATCAAACGGAACTTTGACCGACTTCGTGGGAAAACGCCTTTGGGACTTAGGACACCACAAATTTAACAAGCACATTTGTATCCCGTTGCACTCGAGGAACCTATGTGATTCTTATAGGAATCCTTCCAATACAAATTTAGAATGACTGTGATACGAACCGGGAACCTTCGATTTGGGAGAAGCCGAGGGGCCGCCGCATTTGCTATTAGTTAATAGATGTGAATTTCTTCGATATTTGTCTACCACTCTTTAAGTACAAAATTTATTTTTATATAAATATTTCTCAGTTGCAATCATACATCATTAACTGCCACTTTTTTTAAAGTTGTTTTTTTTTAAAAGAAATAACAGCAAGTATTTAAAGTATAACTGAATATGCATACCATGTGCTGCGATTTTTTACAGTCAGGTGTTCGAAAAGAATCGGTATTGACTTGATACCAATTCACGTGAATATCCTGTGTCTTTCTACACTCTTAAAACAAACGAGTGAATTTAACTCAATCTGAGTTAATTTTCACTCTTTTGAGTGTCGAAAATGCACTTATCCTATTGGAGTGGATTTCACTATTTTGTTTAGTTAAAATTCCGACAAGATCACTCCATCAAGCGAGTGATTTTAACTCAGTCTGAGTTTATTTTCACTCCTTTCCAGTGTCGAAAATGCACTTCTCCTATATGAGTGGATTTCACTCTTTTGTTTTGAGAGTGTAAGGCTGCGGCCAAAGCGCAGTGGTTTATAACTAGACAGGGGCCGTCGTATTTGCTACTATTATTTAATAGTTGTGAATTTCTTCGATATTTGTCTACCACTTTTTAAGTACAAGATTTATTTTTATATAAATATTTCTCAATTTTGATCTCTCATGTAATTTTTTAACTGCAATAAATATAAGTATAATTTTTTTTATACGTAATTCTATAAGATTTATTTGTTATAAAACAAATTCTAAAATTTATGGCACTTTAGTTAAAACTAAAATAAATAATAACAAACATAAACTATTGAAAAACATTGGAATTAGGCTTGTGCGCCAAATTTAGTGGTCAAAATTGAATACATGACCAAGAAAATGACTTTATATTGTAAAAATATGTACAAAAAATATTATTAAAAGTTTAAATTCTCAGCTCAATTTTAATTAGAAATTTTAAAAAAATCAAAATTTTAAAATTTTTATTAATTTTTCTAGAAAAAAGTTCTTAAAATAATTTCTAATTAAAATTGAGCTGAGAATTTAGGTGGAAGTCCTAGTTTTTACATATTTGTACAATATAAAGTCATTTTCTTGGTCATTTTTTTCAATTGTGACCTCAAAATTTACCGCGCAAGCCTAATCCCAATGTGTTCAAATAGCTTTATGTTTAATATCATTTATTTCAGTTTTGGTCATAAATTTTAAAATTTGTTTCATAATAAATAAATCTTGTAGAATTACATATAAAAAATTATACTTACATATTGAGTAGTTAAAAAATAACATGAAAGGTTAAACTATGCTTTGTAGTACCTTCTTTGCACATTTTTAAGACTCCTGTGACCCCTTAAATCGGGATATCGGAGAGAAGTGTTTGTCTTATTTCCGAAGAGGAAAAACGGCTTTAAAAGAAGGCTAGAAAAAGTGGTTCGAATGGAAGGAGGACGTATCCATCAATTCATATGACTTTTTGTCAGAGAATGCCCCTTTAAGGTAGGCGAATACCCAAACTTCAAAAATTTTTACTATTACTTTAATCTTTTCCAAATTTGGCACAGTGATTGCAAATATAATGAACAATGCTTTCTGGGCTTTTTTTTTGATTTAAATATAATTGGTTTATTTGAAACGGTGTTTTTCACCTAAAAAATGGGTTTACGCCAACTGTTCTAGTATAAAAAGTTTTACATTAATTTACCTGAAAATTTTTACAGATGCTATTTTAATATATATCTGTGCCATGAACCTCTACCATCTGGTGTAAATACATTTTTTTTAATGTCCAAGTGTAAGTTAATAGATAAAAATCCTTTTTTGTGGCTAATTTATGACATTTTTCTTAATAACTTATTTTCTTGTTATTTGTATGTAACTCTAGAGGGTCATTGCATGCATCAGTTCAAAACGAAGAATTTAACACATAATTAATGTTTATAGGATGAAAATTCAATGTGGTAGACTTGTTAGCGAAAACCTCTTTTTTTAGAAGAAAAACACCGTTTAAAATACATAAATTATAATTAAATTTAAAAAAAATGCCTAAATAGTACTATTCATTATATTTGAAATCACTACAACAAATTTGGAAAAGATTAAAGTAATAGTAAACATTTTAGAATTTGGGGGAATTTTGGGTATTCGCCTACCTTAATTTGATATATAATTTATCTTGTTAATTAAAGTAGTTTACATTTTATGAGAAAAAAACTTTGCTGCGTTACTTTTGCCGGACCCTGTGCACGTATATTCTTAATCTAAACATACTTTTCATACAAATGTATGCTAAAAAGTGTGTTTGGCAAAGACATTTTAAAAGAAATTAGATTTAATAATTACTTAGAGACACGCCTTAAACTCTCAAAATACACATTTTTTGTGCTATAAATGCAACAAAAAAGGCCGTATCACTTATATCCAATTCCGACCGGGCTCGCACGATCGTGCTGGTAGTAAAGAGAATGTTCAAGCTCTTCAAAAATATCGATCACGAAGCAGCTGACTTACCAATCGCTATTTGTATTACAAAAACGACTTTGTTTTTAAGGAGTTGCTGGCATCGATGTTGTTTAACGCATCTTTTTTTTTCGATAAAACTCCAAATTAAGCCTCATAACTTTAAATCAGCGCCGGTCGAAAAGGGATATGTAGGTAACAGACTATTTTAACATTGTATTTACTGCAAAATGCCTTAAAAATGAACTACTAAAAGAACTTTTTGAAAAGTTTGAAAAAAAAAGAAAAGTATTTTTTTAAGAACTCTAATATCGTACGGGCAGAAAACTGATATTTGAATCTTCTTCTATCGGACCAGGAAAATTTCGGAACTAATTAACACGTCAATTGTTTGCGAGGAAGTTTTAAAAAATGTCCCCAAATGGGGAAGCCAAGAGCTTAAGGAATAAAACAATACGTACAGCGAGATTAATATCGAAATTAGCTATTTTAAAATTAAAGAGATGACCAAAAAATAAAATAAAAATAGCTTAAGGAATAAAATAATACGTTCAGCGAGATTAATATCGAAATTAGCTATTTTAAAATTAAAGAGATGACCAAAAAATAAAATAAAAATAGCTTAAGGAATAAAATAATACGTTCAGCGAGATTAATATCGAAATTAGCTATTTTAAAATTAAAGAGATAACAAAAAAAATATTTTAACATCACTTTTATATTTCTTTGACCTTACTCTACCACTTATTGAGTATAAAATTTATTTATATCAGATATTTATCTCATTCTTTGTGAAAATTGATGTAAGATATTAATAGTTTGTTAAAGGTGGTCTTTCGAAAGATCACCGAGTTATATTAGAATTATTAGGTAAGTGTTCGTTTGCTACTTGCAAGCTGACTCCATCGAAGTTGGCTCACAATCAATCAACTATAGCATACAGGGGAAAAACCTCTTCATTCCATATGAATCTGTCTGCATCAGGCCTCTTCGACAACGATAGTGATTCATCGCCTAAACTGGTGAAAGGAAACCGGTTTCTTGCTTTTGGTTCTTCTTTCGCGGCAACCCTGATTCACGCCAGACACGTGTCCTATGCTTGTACCGTGAGGATAGGTTTGAATTATCGTCGCACGAAGGCTATTGGCGACAGGCGTCGTATTTTAGAGTCACAGACAAGTGACGCTTGTACCTTGAGAGAGAAGAAGCAAGAGAGAAACCTGTTTTCTGTCGCCATCGTCCGCCAAGCAGATCTGATTACGGGAAGATTCCTGTAAGCAAGAGGGTTCTTCCTGACGTCAAGTGACGAGATCAGCCGCCTGAGCGGGTATCAAACGGAACTTTGAGCGACTTCGTGGGAAAACGCCTTCGGGACTTAGGACACCACAAATTTGACAAGCACGTTTGTATCCCGTTGCACTCGAGGAACCTATGTGATTCTTATAGGAATAGTTCCGATACAAATATGACTTTAGAATGACTGTGATACGAACCGGGTACCTTCGATTTGGGAGAAGCCGAGGGGCCGCCGCATTTGCTATTAGTTAATAGATGTGAATTTCTTCGATATTTGTCTACCACTCTTTAAGTACAAAAATTATTTTTATATAAATATTTCTCAGCTGCAATCATAGATTATTGACTGCCACTTTTTTTAAAGTTGTTTTTTTTTAAAGAAATAACAGCAAGTATTTAAAAGATAACTGAATATGCATACCATGTGCTGTGATTTTTTACAGTCAGGTGTTCGAAAAGAATCGGTATTGACTTGATACCAATTCACGTGAATATCCTGTGTCTTTCTACACTCTTAGAACAAACGAGTGAATTTAACTCAGTCTGAGTTAATTTTCACTCTTTTGAGTGTTGAAAATGCACTTATCCTATTGGAGTGGATTTCACTATTTTGTTTAGTTAAAATTCCGACAAGATCACTCCATCAAGCGAGTGATTTTAACTCAGTCTGAGTTTATTTTCACTCCTTTCCAGTGTCGAAAATGCACTTCTCCTATATGAGTGGATTTCACTCTTTTGTTTTGAGAGTGTAAGGCTGCGGCTGCGGCCAAAGCGCAGTGGTTTATAACTAGACAGGGGCCGTCGTATTTGCTACTGTTATTTAATAGTTGTGAATTTCTTCGATATTTGTCTACCACTTTTTAAGTACAAGATTTATTTTTATATAAATATTTCTCAATCATAGTATAAGTATAATTTTTTTATACGTAATTCTATAAGATTTATTTGTTATAAAACAAATGCTAAAATTTATGGCACTTTAGTTAAAACTAAAATAAATAATAACAAACATAAAACTATTTAAAAACATTGGGATTAGGCTTGTGCGCCAAATTTTGTGGTCAAAATTGAAGACATGACCAAGAAAATGACTTTATATTGTACAAATATGTACAAAAAATATTATTAAAAGTTTCAATTCTCAGCTCAATTTTAATTAGAAATTTTAAAAAAATTAAATTTTTTATTAATTTTTCTAGAAAAAAGTTCTTAAAATAATTTCTAATTAAAATTGAGCTGAGAATTTAGGTGTAAGTCTTTGTTCTTATTTGTAAAATATAAAGTCATTTTCTTGGTCATTTTTTTCAATTGTGACCTCAAAATTTACCGCGCAAGCCTAATCCCAATGTGTTCAAATAGCTTTATGTTTAATATCTTTTATTTCAGTTTTGGTCATAAATTTTAAAATTTGTTTCATAATAAATAAATCTTGTAGAATTACATATAAAAAATTATACTTACATATTGAGTAGTTAAAAAATAACATGAAAGGTTAAACTATGCCTTGTAGTACCTTCTTTGCACATTTTTACGTCTCCTATGACCCCTTAATACCAATTCACGTGAATATCCTGTGTTTCTCCAAGGCTGGCCGAAGCGCAGTGGTCATAACTAGACAGGCTTTTATTATTTAATAGTTGTGAATTTCTTCGATATTTGTCTACCACTCTTTAAGTACAAAATTTATTTTTATAAAAAAAATATACCTGAATCTCAAGTAGTTGTATTAGTATTTTCTACTTTTTTAAAGCTGTTTTTTTTTTCAAAAAGTAACAGCAGGTGTTTTAAAGTGAATATGTACCCTGTTCACAATGATTCCTTACAATCAGGGTGTACGAGAAGGAGCGTTATTCGTTACATGGCTTAAGCCTCGGAGTAAGTCAACAGATTTAAGCGGTCGGACAAGTGCGGCGAGTGACGTCATACAAACTATTGACATTGATTACGCTAGAGTGGTTTTCTCGGGAGCGTTGCCGACGACCACCAGATTGAGTTGCTGTTAAGTGCGTTGGGGAAATCCTGATGACAACGTTTTTTGCTGTTGTGTGGTGTGCTTGCCAAAAATTAAAAATTCGAAGAAATGATGAAAGGCGAGAGCTTTTTTACTCTTGCCGAGGAAGAAATGCTAATTGATTTTGTGAGAATCACAAATAACCTAAATTTTCCATTTGTGACATGCAAAGACGAAAACCAAAATAACAACAGAGTGAGTTCGCTAGGTTTCCAGTTTCGTGTCAAAGTAACGACAGATGCGATTCCGATGAAGCGGTGGCCGGTAGGGTGACGCCATCCACGTATAATAGCGGTCGCATTTTTCTGGCGACAGACTCCGAGGAAACCAAGGCTGTAGTAGGGTAGAATGACCAGTGAATGAACAGTTGGTAAATACATTTAAAAAGTAAGTATTAAAAATCATTCCACTGGATGGATTGGCAACACTGACTTCCTCTCATCTAGTAGGAAGCTATCTGACATCTGATTGGTTGTCCCGGTCATTAATTAAAATCCTTCATGTTTATTGACTGGACATTTTTGTGTTCATTCACAGGTAAAAATACTGTTCATTCACTTGGCTTTTGTACCACTTTTTATTTGGACCCCCAAAAGATCCAAAGCAATGCTATATAAAGTCACCTTTTTTTGTGTAGAATTTACATATAATGAAAGATGTGAAGATGTGTTCACATTGTCATGAACCAACAAGCTTTATTTTCTTAAAATGTATGAATTTTCAAAAAACAAGTTGTGGTTAAGTGTTCATTCTCTAATTAGTCTACCCTACAGCAAACCCTCGTTATATAGCGCTTCCCAGGAGACAAGAAAAAAAACGCGATATAACCAAATGCACGATATGGTATGGTATGGTATGATACATATATATTCCAGCTTGTGTGCTTGTTCAGAGAACCGCTTATAAGTTTTCGTCAAGTGGGACAGACACAGAAAGAAATTTTTACAGTCACAAAGAAATGAATAACACATAGACAAATAACAACATTTATTGACAGTCACAAACATCCATGCCTGACCGGGATTCGAACCCGACCTCAGCAGCTCCAAAGGCTAGAACACTAACCATTCAGCCACCGAGGCGGCAATGCGCGATATAACGAGCGACTTAATAAATATTATACTGAAAAAATTGGGAGACATAATAAAAGTCGCGAAAAATCCGAATGCTTGTTATAACGAGTCGCGATATAGCGAGGGCTGCCCTATTTACTATTTATTAATAGTTGTGAATTTCTTCGATATTTGTTTCTCTTTAAGGGGATTTAGGATACTTTTTAATTTTTTTCTTTAATATTGCAGTTATTATATATTTTTTTTCCATAAATGTATACTATATATACTAACACTTCTAGATACTCAAAAGTTTAAAAAAATATATTAATTTTGTTTTAAAAAAATAAAATGTTTTGAAAAGTGACGTTTCATATTTTTGTTATAAGTCAAAAAAATATTTATTGACAAACAAAAATTTAGCATTTTTAAAAACAGGAAAATCTATTTAATAAACTGTCTTCACCGATTTTCGTTATTTGTCAAAGCTTTTCTTTAAAAAATTATTGAATTTTTTTTAATAATTTCACAGGTTCGCTAGTTTAAAAAAAAAATACTAAATAAAAAACAATTTATTTACAATTAATCCCGAAAGACAAATTAAAGATATATGTTTGAAAAATATGTGTGGAAAATTTTAACACTGTAAGGACAGTAGATTTTGAGTTACATCAATTTAAAGTCAAAAAATCATCGAAAATACGATCGAGGAGAAAAACAGTTTTGAAGTTTATAGACGTGGTTGGCCAACACAGATGTCATGACACAAGAAACTACACATCTCGCGTTCTATTGCAGACATAAATAAAATTTGTGTTTTAAATTATTCCAAAATATTTGCGTTATTTTTTAAGATAATAATAATTCGGATTTTTTTTAAAGATTTTGTGTCCTATACCCCCTTAACCCTTTTCGACCAGCGGTCAGTTGGCGCTGATTTAAAATTATGAGACTACATTTGGAGTTTTATCGAAAAAAATGCGTTAAACAGCATCAATGCCAGCAATTCTTTAAAAACAAAGTCATTTTTTAAACAAATAACGAATGGTACAAATCAGCTGCTTCGGTGTCGATATTTTTGAAGAGCTTGAACATTCTTTTTACTACCCGCACCATCGTGCGAGCCCGGTCGGAAAGGGTTACGTACAAAATTAATTTTTATTAAATTATTGCCTCTTACAAGAGCTTTAACACGGCCAATTACGCCTCCTATTTTAGAACCCTGGTCAGCGAACACCTCGGCGAACTACACGAGGGCTATTGGTGACGGGCATCCTAATTTAGAACCATAAAAGTGATTCCCGACCACAAATGTAAACAAACCGTTGGAACTCTTGCCATATACGTCCTAAGACAGCCCCCAACAAACCCTAGTGACTTAGCCCGTCCGTGGCCGAGTGGTTAAGATTGCTATATAGTGATCTCGAAACTAAGATATGACCACAAGTCCAGCAGAAACTGGCTTTCAGTGGGTGGAGCTACCGACCTCACTAAGACCCAATCTTTCCCAAATCCAACCAACCACATAACTGAACTTAATGATTGACACCGTCAATCAAACATGCCTGTAGACAAGGGGGATTTCAACCCCTCCGATTCTAAGAAAGTGAGGGGTGACCTGCCGGGGGGGGGACATCTGGTCCTCAATACTCAATGATCTGGCCATTTCACCTATCTTCCCTTCAAGCAACCGAGCTTACGAGATAACAAAACCAGTTCTTCAGTTCTTGGCCTAAAGAAGAGTCAGGGTAATTTTAAAGTCGTTTTTCATAGAGGGTGCCTAGGTGGGATTTTGTTATTAAAATATCATCTATTACACGTGAGAATTTGGTTTCTAATAGAAAAATTTCGCAAAAATATAGTTGTTTTTTCGGTAATTTGTTTTAGTTGTTTTCATCTGAAAAGCAGTTTTTTAGTGTATTTGAAGAAAGAGCAAAACAAAATAAAAATTATATTTTGACGTGGGGGGAGGGGGGTGGGGGTTAGAAAACTACTTGAAAGGCTGTAGATATTTGTGAACGATATTAATAATTGTCCAAATTGCTAGATTTTTTTGGCTCGTCATCAGTAGATAATCAATAGAGAACAATTACAGTAAATATGAAAGCATATAGAGACGTGATTGAAAAATAAAGTTTGCAAGGAGCAGAATTAGGCATTCATATTTTAGCTAAGAAAGCGCGTTTGAACAGCTAAACAGTATACAATTTTAAAATATTAATGGGTTTTGTAAATAACAGTAATAATATTAATTTCACAGCTAATAATCGTATTACTTGCATGTCCTTTTTGTACAAAGGAAGAAAACAGTAACAAAATAAATCCTTACAGCACTCAAAATCTATTTACGTTACTAGTTTAATTATCTTTTCATAAAAAAACGAATCAAATAAGAAGTTTTAATAGACGCAGTTCGATATATATATATTTATTTAAACATTGGGTGAAGCAGCATTTTCAACAGCAGTTTAAATTATTATGACATGTAAAGATTACGCAATAATAACATGGGGGGGGGGGGAATGAAATTTCTTTCAAAACAAATCTAGATATTTGTTATATGCTTTATCAGGAACATGTTATAAAACAAATGAAAAACTAACAAACACAAAATGCACAGATAAAAATCTTCAAACACATTATAGTAGGGAGCATTTACAGAACAAAAAAATATATGCATTTTAGTCCACAATAACAGTTTTACAATGGAAATCATACATATAGGATAGCTAGTTAGCTCTATAAATATAGTAAATATCGATTTGAACATACAACCAAAACAAATATAATACACAAAATTATCATTAAAATGAATAAGCCAAATTTATAATGGAGCAATATAAAGTAGTCATTTTTGAAGAGAACAATAAGCGTTATCAATGGTAAATATCTATTTATAGAAAATACACAAATAAGAATCGCGAACGCATTATAGTAGGGTGCAGTTAGAAATCAAGAAATATATACATTTAATTTTAGTCCACAATAATACTTTTACAATGCAAGGCATATAGGCAAGCAAATATACATATAGCAAATATCGTTTTGAACATACAGCCAGAAAAACAATTATACACAAGAGGTTCATTAAAAGGAATAAAGCAAGAAAGCATTAAAATTATAAGGGAAAGGGAGCAATATAAAGCCGTGTATATAGCCTAAAAAATTTTATGGATTAAAAAAAAAAAATAGTATAGCAAGCATGGTTTTGGGATTTTGACAATGAAAATAAGCATAATGCACATTTCGCAGCAGAAAACAAATATTACTGGTGCAATGCAGATAGTAATCATATGAAGCTGTAATATGGCGATTGATTTTTCGACATTTCTTTAATATTAAATTAATTTGATTTGTATTACGTAGAATTTTATATTTATATTATTTATTGTATATATTGTGATATTATTTTGTTTCCGATTTTTTTTCTGTTCTTTTTTTTCTGGGCATCTAATATTGAAGGTGAATTGCGAATTGTTATTGATCGTGGATGTCTCGGATCAATTAGTTCCTGAAAGAGTCAATTGTGATAAAATTCACTAAGTTGGGGTTTCATGTGATCAGAAAAAAATATTGTGTCCCGTAGAATTTTCTCTACCTTTATGCCTTTTTTGTCAACATAGCAGCAAAATAACAATGACTTTTTTCGGCTAATTGTTGTTGCCCCTGAACTTGAGTAAACATATTTATGTTTTTTATTGACAATTATTTCGCCCTTTTTATCGACGACCCAGAAATTAAATTTCTTTGTCGACACGGTATCTTCGGGAGTCAAATTTTCGCATGTGGCAGGGCATTTGACCTCGACAATCAATGCCGTCGGTGCCAGTTATTCCGTCCGGCGAGGCTAAAAGAAAAAGCATGCTCTAGAGCTCTAGTCGACGAACAATCCACTTGGACGGATGTCCTGGCCTATAACCTAATGCAAATCTCAAAGAGCGCGTTTCTTTGCTTTCTTCGCTCTTTGAGATTTGCATTAGGTTATCGGCCAGGACATCCGTCCAAGTGGATTGTTCGTCGACTAGAGCATGCCTTTTCTTTTAGCCTCGCCGGACGGACTAACTACTTCATGGCTGAAGTGTCAAAGTGGCTGTACAGTTTTGCCTTGATAATTGACCGGCATCCAGTGCACGGCAGATGACCCCAAACTCGGAAGCCGTTATTCTCTTTCTTCTTTCCACATCGGACAGTCATTCCGATTGTTGCTGTTTGGAGTGATTCTCGCTCTTCTGCTGCACGGTCTAGCAAATCTAAAAATATTTCTCGCTTTTCTGCAAAGAACTACACAAGAAGAAGTCACAAGAACTACACAAAAACTCAACCTTTAACGCATCTACAAGATCTCCTATCATAGTATGTGTTTTGTATCTCACCCAGTACATTTCCATACTTCTTTCAAAACCTTCTTGGATTATGTCAGTTTCCATGATGCTTGATGAGCTACTTTCCCATTCCCAGTTCTTTCCACGAACGTAAAATCTTCATTGATTCGACCCCATCGCAATACTTTTATTACCTTATACTTCCTTATAGGTTTGTGAAAATAAAGATTGAAAAATCATTACAAGGCAGATCATATTCGTACATCGTAATAACTAAATACAGGGTGGTTATAAAATAACGCTTGCTATTCAGAGTGGTCTGTAACTTGAATGAATAATCCGAATGCAACAAAAATTTTGACACTTACTAATTAAGAAGGGAGGAAAATAATGGAATCATAAGAAATCGTCTAATTTCTAACTTAAAAAATTCTAAATTACTCTTCCAGGGTTCTAAATTACGAGGCGTAGCCAATTATGGCCAATTGCGGCCAACACAGCCAATTACATTTCGTAATTTATAACCCTGGTCAAGAGACGAGTTTCGTTTTTATGAATCATAAAAAAGAAACTCGTCCCTTGACCAGGGTTCCCAATTACGAGGCATAGCCAATTACGGCCAGCACAGCCAATTACGCCTCGTAATTTAGAACCCTGGTCAAGGGACGAGTTCATTTTTTATGATTCCATTATTTTCCCCCCTACTTGATTAGTAAGTGTTTCAATTTTTGTTGCATTCGGATTATTTATTCAAGCTACATACCACTCCGAATAGCGAGCGTTATTTTATAACCATCCTGTATACAGCGTATAAGAGCTGTATACTAGCATTTTGTCAGGAGTAAGTTAGATACAAAATGCAAATTAACAAATATGTCATTTATATATGATCTGGTCGTTCATATATTATTCTGAATAATCACAATAATCTTTATTTTTTTTAAAATAATGATGTGGTTTATCAGGATCATTTAAACATCACATTATTTATCGATTACTATGAAATACGCATATATGTAACTTCAAACATTTTATAAGAAGGTGCAAATACAATAGAGGAAATGCGTTCATTCAAACCTCCAATATACATGACAAGAAAGCACAGCTCTTGGTTCTCATCACATCTTTGTTTCTTTTCCCTCCTAAAACGCAGGTGTGAATAGTGATAAATAAAAGTTGACATTTTCTTTACATTCCTACTGTGTGAGCCATTTGCCTTGATGCTGTTTGTTAATTTTTATTGTATATAGAGTTCTACAAACAGCCTTGGATTTTTCAACATTCATACCAAACCAAGTTTTTCCATTTAGAAAGGCGACAGTAATCGCTAATAGTTTGCTTGAATTTAAAGTATAATTACATTTGATTTTTTTAAGCATTGGATTCGCTCTTCGAAATTTTACTTTCTGGTACTCTGCTGCATTTTTCCCATGTGAATGCAAGAAAATGTCACTAGACAATAGTAAAGAGGCATTTTAAAACATTTTTTTGTTCCGATTTCTTTTTATGATGAAATGCTCTATCAAGGGTACGTAACTTTCCATTTTTAAAATTTTTCTTAAAATCATTAAAATGTCTGAGCAGTTCACAACATCATACTGGAAGAACAAAGCAAACGCTCTTTCGAAATAATTTAATAGTATTTTTTTCTGAAAACTTTGAGTTTATTATTTCACTATTTATATAGCTTATACACTAAAATTATATTAAAATAATTTTATTTAAACTTAAAATGTAATATAAAAGAACTCAGAATGAACTAGTATATTTTTCTAATCAAGAAAATGAATCAAACAGAAGAACAAAACTATCATTTCCTGATTTATGCTATTCCTACATTTGGCATCAAAACCAAATAAACTCCACTTTCTGAGTTCGACGCTTGTACAGGGTGTCCTAAAAGTTCCCGTACTGACGATTCGTGATTTTTTTACACGCAAAACAACAAACTTTAAAACATTGTTTTTATGTTAATGGTTTAAAGCACTTTTAACAAAACGTAGGAAAAAATTTGGAACTTACATTTATATTAAATGATCAAATTGTCCACCCCTTCCATCGAAGCACACCAGAAGGCGTTTTGCGCATATTTTTAGAAACGCGTTTTAAGATGCTGGGAGTGACTTCTTGTATCCTTAGCATGATGGCATGGCATTTTTCAGATCCTCTATTAATTGTGGATTATTTCATAAACTGTGTTCCTTAAATATCCCCAAAGAAAAAAAGTCAGGTATATTCAAATTAGGGGAACGAGGTGGCCCAAGATTTCTTGAGAAGAGTCGATCGCTAAAAAATGTTGAAGCATGTCCATGGTTTCATTACTTGTATGGCATGTTGCACCACCTTGTTGGAACCAAGAATCTCATTCATTCACTTCTAATAATGCAACAAATTGTTGGATAAGTTCTGTGTACACAGTTCCTTTAACAGGTGACTCGAAAAACAGATTGCAAAATCCTTAGTTGAGTTTCTTGCACAAGATCTGGTGTAACAATTTTCGGTCTGCCACTTATGTGTTAACCTTCCTACGAACCTGATGACGCACGAAATCTCTGGACGAGTATATATACAGTATCTGTACTCGGTATAGCATCAACTGAATATTTATGCCGCCAAAATTCTTTACATCTTTCATTATGATTTACATCCAAAATGAGCCTAAAACAGCGCAAATCTCTGAATGCGTGAAAAATCATGTTGCAATGAAGAACAAAATGACATGGAATTTAATTACAGAACAACGTGAGCACGAAAAAAACCAAGCAATAAAAATAAAAGATTTGATGAAGTAATAAGCAGACGATAAAATTCAATATTTGACAAATTTAACACGGAAAATGATTTTTTAAAGTTGGAGTACGGGAACTTTTAGGACACCCTGTAGCTTGTAGTCTGGGCTGTGAAATAGCCACGACGGCTGAGAACGCTATGAGTTCAAATGACAAAGCACTAAGAAAATACAAAATAAAAAGATCCTCACACTCGCATCCTCCCCCAGCGTCTGCGGTGCGTTTTTCTGCGAAATTCTCTTTTGAAAGGTGGAAAAAGTCCCCCCCCCCCTGGCCCCCCACACTTAAGACCACATGTGAAGCTTCCCCGTCCTTGATAACGTACTGTACGAACTAAATGAACCCTGAGAAGGGGAGGTTCTTGCAGGAGGCGTGGCTTTGCACAATTTTTTGGCACTTGTCTTCACATTTAAATTAATATCTCAGGTTCAAATTATCCAATTTCAAAGTTTTAAGTCTAGTTTAAGACAGAAATTTTCAATCTCGGTAACTTATTATTCACTTTTTAAATACTTTGTTTTCAATTTTAATAAAATGAAGATAAAGTTTAACTTTTATGTAATTTTTTTTCTCAAAAGTTTCAACAAAAATAATGAAAGGGTAATGCATCTTCACGTTAAAATCTGTCTAACGACACAAACCGCGTGAAAATATTCCAATAATTACTTGTGATATGCATTCGAAAAGTGTCACGATTTTACCATAGAGTTACCATTGAGAGATGACCGCTAGGTGGCGTCTGATGAACCCTCTTAAGGCATCCGCCTCAGGATACAGCCTTCTCAGGAGTGCGGGGGTTTAAATCCCACCTACACTCTAAAAACAAAAGAGTGAAATCCACTCCAGTTGGAGAAGTGCATTTTCGACACCCTAAAGGCATGCATATTTTCTCAGACTGAGTTAAAATCACTCGTTTGGAGTGATCCTGTCGGAGGTTTAACACACAAAGGATCCACTCCAAAAGGAGAAGTGCATTTTCCAGTCTGGAGGAGTGAAATCCACTCAGACTGAGTTAAATTAGGAGTGTTTGTTTTAAGAGTGTACTGCTTGTCAATCTATAAATCGGATATCTGCACTGGGAAAGAGTAGAAAATCCAACTCGTGACGGGTGGGCCCGAGTACACTGGAACAGACGTGCTCGCTAAATCTGTGGAGTCCAAAGTCCCGACGGCCGTCTGCGTACGATGTCGCTCGAAGCTAAGTTGTGTCCCCGCTCTGGTGTCGACCTCGTCACTTCACCAGGGTTCTAAATTACAAGGCGTTATTGGCTGTGTTAAAGCTCCTTATGGAGGCTAGAAATAGGCAGCCGGAAATGATTACACTACCTAGTGACTTGAGTAGTAATGTTAGGGCCCCCTTTTAATCAAGCCAAAGCACGGCCTGTCGTTATCCGAGGTCGATGTTTCTCGCTGGCGAAACAAACGACGCTGATTGACACTGATCCGCAACATGTGTTGATACGCACTTTGTCAACCGAGATATAATTATACACGCGAAACGCTGAGTGAGACACTCTCGACACGCGGAAGACGGCTCTTTCTTTGAAAGCAGTTGGAGTAGGTTTCTGTCTTTTCTCCTTTATTCCGATACTGGAAAAAATCAACCAACGCCAGCTGTCAAAAACTAGTAACTTTTTATTAAAATTGTGGCCGTAATTGACTTGCGAATATCCTCCATAGGATGGGAGGGGCAGGAAGACAATCGTGGCAAGTTAGCACCCTCCCGCGAGACAGGTGGAAAAGTAATGGCGGGGTTTGTAGATAATATTGTGAGAGAAGTCAATAATATCTTCTTTTTCTTTTCAAAATAAATGAAAGTAAAAAAAAACATGCAATTAAAAAAAAAACGTTGAAAACTAACATTATATTCCCCTATATCCGAGTCGCCATTCCTCTTAAGTAGAATTCCAATATATTTTATCTGTAAGCAAGGACTGTTGTTCCATAAGACCCGGGCCTGGGCACCCTAAATTTCAGTTTCTATTATGTTAAATGCTGTAAATCCACAAAATATCAGTGAACTTATAAAAAAAAAAAAAACTGATACTCCAGTTTGTTGTTTACTCAATTTTGACTGATAAATTGACCCAAAGTCATTGTTTTGCTGGATGTTTTTAAGGAAGCCTAAAAAATTTGATACATAGGTCATATAGCACCATGTTAGTGAAAAATCATACATAACATTTTCCTTAAAGGAGCCTCCAAAGTAGGTTGTGCCTATAGCCTGATGTTTCCTAGAACAGGCCCTGCCTGAAAGAACAAATAAAATATATGAGTTCAATATTTCCCTTCCTCGCCCTAGAACAACTGTATCGGGAGGAAAGGATTATGCCCACCGCGGGAGGGCGCTACAAACTTGACGTCTCAGCAGTTTCTCAGGCCCGTGTTGAACTTGAAGGGATTAGTTCGGAAAAACATTTGATATTGTATTTTTTGTCGAACAAGTTTAAGTAGCAATGAGGGTTGCATGTTATGATGTTGGTACATTACTTTTATATATCGTTTCCGCTTCAGATGTACACTACTTGAACTTTTGTCATATTCACTTCCAAACTTCAAGTTAAAATTTTTCTTGAATACCAATTTTTGTTTTATTATAAATGAAGAGCTGAGTGGAAGAACGTGCTAAGTGACATTTTAAAAACAAAAAATTGAGATTTTTATGTCAATGAACATATTGCGGAGTTCTTTAACGATAAAAAGTTTCCCCTTTTTCCTAAACTTTAAGGTTATTATATTTTTTACGCTTTACTATAACCGTTTTCAACAGATCTGAGTGCCAAGGAAAAAATTAAAAACTAATTTCCTCGTTTTCACCTGTTTTGATACTTAGCACGTTCTTCCACTAAGCTCTTCAATTTAATGTTCACTCTTTCCAAAAAATAGATTTCGAAGCAGCTGATTTATTGATTGCTTCAAAAAATGAAGTACCAAGAGGATCAAGAGCATTTTAAAGGTTTAAAAAAAAACCACTTTTTTCCATCAGTTAATTTATAGGAAACTGAATTAAAACAACAGTTTTAATGAACTATATGTATGAATCATAAAATTGAACACGGCTTGCTTGTCCATGCAAAGCATACCAAAAATGTGCATTTTTACTTCTGAAAACGTAAAATGCCACCAAATTTTAACAACGTTAAAAGCTATTTTTAAAAAATTGCTTGCGACATACTTCTACAAACATGATTGTTTGAAAAATATTTTGATAGAAAGAGTATATGCGTAGAGATTTTTTACTGGAGTGAAACTGCTATGTATGTAAATGCCCTGGAAGACACAAGTAACGTTTAACTACAATTTCCCGACAGCAATGATTGCTAAACAATGTTGCATATCCAGAACCCTTAGGGGCACGGGTGGCCTAATGAATTGATTGGTTGGTAGACATATATATTCAGGTTTGTGTGCTTGGAGTGAGACCCGCTTATAAACTTTCGTCAAGTAAGACATCAGACACAACACATACATACGTGACAGATGCTGCAATTTATAGCGCGCCACCTTCACAATTAAGACATGTAAGTTTGATTGCAGTTCATTACGCTAACAGTCTTCACTCTGTACCAGATGTGGGTTCGATTTCCGCCTTCGCCCTAATTGTACTTTGTCTCTGTTCTGACCACGTGTCTTTCTTTTCGGTGTATACGCATGCCTAGACAGTGCCGGATTTAAAGACCCAAGGCCCCTAGGCACTTGACATTTGGGGCCCCACTATTTCGAAGCTATTTTGGAAATTGTGCAAATTAAATACACTAGTATAGATTATATAATGTTTTATAGTCTTTAATGAACATCAGAATTATACAGTATGTTACTATAGTTATTCTATAAACTTTATAATTGGATTTTGGCAATTTTGAGGCCTTTATCAGGCGATAGGTTTTTCGAAATTTGGAGATTTTAAATTTTTTAGACGATTTTTTCGCGATTATATCTTTTCAAGGGCCCCCTTCCTGACTGGGCCCCTAGTAGGGTGGGCCGAAAAAAACTTTTTATTTTATTTCGGATCGCTATAGTGCGGAAAAGTTGCCATTGGTAAACACATGAAAAATGCACTAATTGTTATTTTTTTATGACTATATCTTCCGTTCGCGCAATGCCTTCAAAGTTGGCAAAAATTGTCAAAAACCGTAATTTTTCATAATTTTTTTAAACTTGATCTATGATTTTTAATGCTTTCCTATATCATGTTGCATGATTAAAATTTACAAAACGTTAAAAATTTGAAATTTAACGAAAATACGAATTTTCCTAATTTTACACTACGTTGAGTGGCCGGAAGATCAGACGCAAATGTATAATAACTTATTATACTAATATATTATAGCATTTATTATTAATAAGTGCTATAATATATGGATTTTACATACTTTTAGTAGTTAATTCATGATATAGGAACGTAATTAAAAACATCTACCGTGTTTTAAAAAAAAATCATAAAAAATTACGGTTTTTAACAATTTTTCGCCAACTTTGATGGCATTGCGCGAACGGAAGATATGGTAATAAAAAAATAATAATTAGTGCATTTTTCATGCCTTTACCAATGGCAACTTTCCCGCACTATAGCGATCCGAAATAAAATAAAAAGTTTTTTTCGGCCCACCCTAGCCCCTAGGCCTAGGCTGAAATCCGGCACTGTGCCTAGATCCTTCATACAGCCAACACACGGTATTGAAGAGCTATCTGTCGGTGAAATTGTACGTAATAAAGTGTAATAACATAATAACGTAATAGACATAACTAACAAAATAAAGTTTTCCATATCAAATTCCAGATATGACTCATTCGTTTTCTGTAAGAATTGTGTTAATATCTCTATAAATTTCTCTTTTATTAACTTTTATAAGCAGGTAGTTTATTTGGGGACACCTTGCACATATGGTAGTAATTACCTTCAGAGGCAAGAAAAAAATGCGTTGGAATTATACTTTTTTCTCGAAAGTCAGTAATCGTCAAGTCTATGTTAAAAGCATATAATAACTCCACTGCATAATACCGCCAAATAGTTCGCCGAAAGCGTTTGGGCTTACTACAAAGCGATCGATGGATTCACTTGGCAAATCCGTTTTTGTATTGGCTTTTGGCCCGGCAGCATCTATCCTCTTCTTCTTAACTCCATGGACAAGATACTGTTTCATCAGAGAGATTCATCCGATGGAGATTAAATGAGATTGAGATGCGTGGCTTGAAAAAAGAAAGTAAAGCCGCCTGAAAGTCGCCACGTTTATTGGTTTGTTTCTGATATGTAACTTTTTTAGTTTAGGTTAGTTTGAATTATCATCGCACTGGAGCTACACGAGGGCTATTGACGACGGGCGTCGTATTTTAGAACCACAACCAAGTGACGAGCCGATTCGTTTTCTGCAAGAATTGAGTTTTTTTTTTACTTTTAAATGCAGGTAGTCCATTTTGAGACATCCTGTAGGTCTATCGCATGTAACCCTTTCCGACCGAACTGTCACGATTGTGCGGGTATAAAAGAGAATGTTTAAGCCCTTCAAAAATATCAATACCGAAGCAGCTGACTTGTACCACTCGTTATTTCTATGAAAAAATGACTTTGTTTGCAAGGAGTTGTTCGTATTGATGCCGTTTAATGCAATTTTCTATAATAACTCTAAAATTTAGTCTTATAAACTTAAATAAGCGCCATCTGGTGGCTGATCTTAAGTGGTAAATTCAAATCTTGTGCCATATAACTACGCAAGAGTCATTTTTTGATTTTTAATGCCTTTTGAAGGATAAAATGACCCTTTTTGCATTTAACTAGCTTTGAGTGAGTGGTTAAGGCTTACCGTGGTTTCTTGGCGACTTTCTGACAGGCTTCACCAGGGCCGGATTCAAAGATTTGCCGCCTGTAGGCTACAATTGATTTGCCACCCTGTCACAATATTCACGAAAAGTGGCTGGTTAGCTGCAAAAAATATGGTGGAATGTGCTTTTTAAAATAGTAGATACACTACACTAGGGTGGGCCGAAAAAAACTTTTTATTTTATTTCGGATCGCTATAGTGCGGGAAAGTTGCCATTGGTAAAGGCATGAAAAATGCACTAATTATTATTTTTTTATTACCATATCTTCCGTTCGCGCAATGCCATCAAAGTTGGCGAAAAATTGTTAAAAACCGTAATTTTTTATGATTTTTTTTTAAAACACGGTAGATGTTTTTAATTACGTTCCTATATCATGAATTAACTACTAAAAGTATGTAAAATCCATATATTATAGCACTTATTAATAATAAATGCTATAATATATTAGTATAATAAGTTATTATACATTTGCGTCTGATCTTCCGGCCACTCAACGTAGTGTAAAATTAGGAAAATTCGTATTTTCGTTAAATTTCAAATTTTTAACGTTTTGTAAATTTTAATCATGCAACATGATATAGGAAAGCATTAAAAATCATAGATCAAGTTTAAAAAAATTATGAAAAATTACGGTTTTTGACAATTTTTGCCAACTTTGAAGGCATTGCGCGAACGGAAGATATAGTCATAAAAAAATAACAATTAGTGCATTTTTCATGTGTTTACCAATGGCAACTTTTCCGCACTATAGCGATCCGAAATAAAATAAAAAGTTTTTTTCGGCCCACCCTAATACACATATTAAAATCATCTATGTACCTTTATAGAATAAAGCGAAATAGGCGAATTTTTTTTAAACCGTTTTACTAATCCGGGAGGAGGGGGTGCAATTGCCCTCACATCGACCATGTTTTCTACGAAATATTAGTACTATACGTTTACGGTTTACGCATTAATGCAAATTATTTGTATTCTTTCTTTAAAATATTCGTATCTTTATAATAATTTTTCTTTTTTACTAAATGACGCTTTATAATAGGTCGTAAAATTTACCGCTACCGAAAATTCGCCTCTTTAGGCTACAACCTGCTTAGCTTATTTAGAAATCCGGTAATGGGCTTCACTACATTTCGGCGCCAAACATTTCCATCCTCTTCCTAACTGTTTGGATAAATTCTCTTATGAAACAGTATCCCCGTATGAGCCGCCACTTGGACATCACAAAGCCATTACGTTGTTTCACAGCGGGGTAACACGACACGGCTCTCCAAACATAAGACGGTTTAAATGGAAGGTCTGCACCCCACACTGCAAACAAGAACTCGAGATTTATTGGGACAGTTAGGCAGGGCACAGGATTTTGGTATATTTGGATCTTGTCTTATAAGTATGGTAATAAATAGTTATGGTGTCTTGTAACCATTAAGTTGCCTCATAACTATAGGAATAATAAAGTATGGTGTCTTATAACTATGTATTCTTTTCAGACCGAGCTACCACGATCGTGCGGGTATAAAAGAGATTGTTCAAGCGTGTCAAAAATATCGATACCGAAGCAGCTGACTTACACCATTCGTTATTTGTATTGAAAATGACTTTGCAAAGTAGTTGCTGGCATTGATGCTGTTAAAATCATTTTTTCGATAAAATTCAAAAATTTGTTCTCATAACCTTAAATCAGCGCCATCTGATAGCCGGTCTTAAAGGGATAGTAATAAATATGTTGCCTCATAACTATAGTATTAAATAAGTATAGTGTTATGTAAGTATGGTAATATATGAGTATAGTGTTTCATAAGAATGGTAAAAAAGTAAGTATGAGGCCTTTATATGTATAGTGTCTTAAAAGTGTAGTAATAAAGTTATGGTGTTTTATTAGTATGGTAAAAAAATAAATATGTTGCTATGTTTTGGTTTATTTAGGATCTTGTTTTTTTATCGTGTCTATGACGTTGCCGATATGTGAAAGTTTTGTAAATGACGACGTGTTTTGATATCCGCTCCTGCAATTTTTTCGATACTGGGATTTTTTCTTTATTTTTTTATTTAGAATAAATTAAAAAAAAAACACCTAGTGTACCACAAAGTATTCTTCGAAGCTTACTGAAATAAGTAGAAAGAACTCAACATAAAAAAATTAAATTGTAAATAAAATCAGAGTATAGGACACAAGTCTCCACTCTTCGCACCATGATATGAAAAACAAGACAAATATGTTTGTTATAATATTGGTCGTAATTACAGAGATAAGTAGTACCGATAAACAATGCTAAAACATTATTTTCTCTGAAGTAATCAAAAACATGGCGTTTATTTAAACAATGGAACTGAAGCACGCATTTGCATATTTAATGACGTCACAACATACGTGAAAAGAAGGACACGTCGTTTTATCGAATCCCCATTCAACAGAGGGGAAAATAACATTATTTCAGACATTTATCGGCATTTCCTTAAACGAATTTAGTTTGTTTTTCTCCGTTCCCACTGCCTTTCGAATGAATCTACTAGAGCAATAAGAAGCAACGGGAATAAGGTTTGAAAGAGTGCCATGTTATGCGACTTTTCGCTGCTTTTGGCTACACTCTTAAAAATAACACTTTCATTTTTGACGATTCATGAATCCTCAAGCCTCATTTCGTTAATTTTGAGGATTGTTTCGTCAAACTATCACGTGACTTTTGAGTAAACGCGAATCCTCACTTTTACGATCTTGATTTGACGATTCTGCATCTTGATTTTGAGGAAACTGAATCTCATTGTTGTACTCGCACCGTTGCATTCTGGGATTGGAACTTAGCGGTTCAAACAATGGCGGTTTCTTGAAGTTTGGTTAGGCCTAACATAAAAATTCGTAATATATACAAGCAGCTTGAACATTAAATTTTACAGTAAAGAACAATAAGTTGCATGTTTCTAAACATGAAACTATTTGCCTTCATTATAATAGGTAAGTATTATAGAAATAGAACGGAATTATAGCTTTTGTTTACTATTGATGCTGATTTTCAACTGCTAATTTACACTACTCTTGAATCAAGTTTAACGCAGTTAAAGAACGCTTTGCAGTTGAAAGGTTTCATCAAACGACTTAATAAAATTTGCATATTAAAATTAACATTATTTTAGAAAAATAATTTGATAATGAGTGCATAAACGGAACACATGAAATAATAAAACATAATATTTTAAAGCAACTTTAAATATCCGTAAATCGCTTGAAAAACTTTTGAAGATTGCATGGCATGGCTCAACTCTTCTTTTTTGAAAACGAATAATTCTTTTTTTTTTTCGTTTTCTTTTGATGAAATTAGAAGCTCGATAGAATATACGAATTAGTAAAAAGTAGTCACATAAAGTTTTGAGCCAACTGAAAAAAGGAAGACAATTTCATAACATTACACTTTGTTATGTGTTTAAAACGACAGGTGATAGCCTGAAATCAGAACATGAAATTCGAAGTTCGCCGTTCTATGAAAATAAACTGCTTTTTATTCGGACAGCAGATGTGATCATCGCCAGTTGCATGGCACTGACTTAGTTGTATCTTCGACTTTTTTCGAACTTCGATTTACGTTGTTGGAAAGTATTTGGATTATTATTAATATTTATTAAGGGTAAGTTTAAATCATGTCATTTTGTGTCAAAATAAAAATATATTATAAAAATGGTTTATTTTCTTAATTCAACTAATATAGTATAAAGTAATTATTAGTTAACTATTAATAAAAAATAGTTAAAAAAAAATTCTGCATATTTATTAAAAGTGAAAAGTATTATTTTGAAGATGCATAATTTGTGTCTTTAAATTATGGTTTTTATAATTAAAAAATATTTTACACTGAAAGATAAAATTTTATGTGCACTGAATGCATTATATTTCCATAATTTTTTTCTTTAAAGGTACTTTTAATGCAAAAAGTTTTTAATAAAATACCTTAATAATAAGGGCTTTTTTTCTAAATATATTTAACGGCCTTGTTTTTTAGGTAGATGCTTTTGGGTTCGACTCGAAGATACAACTAAATTTAATATAGTATATTAGTTTTGTGCCATGGATTATGGATTTCCAAGCTTCAGGAATATTGATTTGAATCTCTAGTAGAAATAATTAAAAACAAGATTAAATGTAAAGCTATAATATTCAAAATAAGCCGAACTTTTTAAAAAGAATTATTTTTTAAAAAAAGTTCTTTCTGTAATTTATGTTTGAGAAAATTATCCACCTGGAATTTTGTGTACTATTTTATTGTTTAAATGCATAACTTCTAAAAAACTGTCTCATTCCTCCCCCCCCCCCCCCCCCCCAATACTAAAAATTTAATTTCAGTAAATTTGATGTGTTAGTATTCCACTTAAACTTGTAAGTTAAACAAATGCTATATTTGTTGTTTTAGCTGTTGTTTTTTTAGACTCGCCTTTATAAGGGTTGGCCCAATTAAGTTATGAAAAGTATATTAAATGCTTCCTATTTTTTTAGAAGACAAAACTGCTGTAATGATACGACTGAAGTACTGATGATTGAAGCAGCAGTTTGTGAAGTACAACACAAAATGCCTGCCTGCCCAGCAGTTCCCAGACCACCGGCCCGTCATCATATAATCAATATGTATATAAAAAAATTCGAAAATTGTGTTTATTTTGATAAAATAAATATACAGATTTAAATAAAGTGAAATGTTATTTTGTTGTAAAAATAAATGAACAATTTAAAAGTGGATTTTCTAGATTTGAATGCAATAAACTGATTGTATAACTTATATTCAAAGCAAATTTTGGTTCCGAAATGCATTGAGAATCTTTTTAATATTTTATAAACATTATATATTATAGTTTTACATGCAAATAGTCAATTTTGTATCAAAATGCCGTCAATATTTCAGAAGCTGTACATAGATGGATTCGTGTCCGTAAAAAAGACAAATGTGGAATATAATTATACTTTTTTTGTATTTGGGTGAAAAATACCAATAACAAAATGATGTAGTAAAATTCTATAAAACATCCTAAAAACTTTTTAGAAAAATGCATCGCCTCAAATATGATGAAACTGGACCGAATACGACGTAACTCTAGTTAAACTCATAGTTTCCTTGCACAGAAGCCACGACCATGGGAGGAGCTATAAAACGCACGGAACAATTAGATGAAGACAAAATAACACGACTGAAATTTTCTCTTCATCTGATTGCCCCGCGCGTTTTATAGCTCCGCCCATGGTCGTGGCTTCTGTGCAAGGAAACTATGAGTTTAACTATAGAGCTGCCCGAACAATAAATATATATGCTCTAAAATGACGATGCAAAACTCTCAAATGAACAATAATAATCCTCAATTTAACGAAACCGGAACTATCAAAACAGCATCACATACTCAAAAATAACGATACCAAACTCTCAAATCAAGTATAACAATCCTCAATTTAACGTAACCAGAACTATAAAAACAAAGTCACATGCTCAAAAATGACTATGCCAAACTCTCAAATTAAGAATAACAATCCTCAATTTAAGGAAACTAGCTCTCAAAACAACTAAATTCACATGCTCAAAAATGACGAAATATTTCTTTAGATTAGACGACATTCAAATCCTCAAAAAAATGACGATTCAAATGTCCTCACTTTGAGGAAAGGAAAACTCGGAGCATTTGGCAGGAAACTGAATCCTCAAAATTAAGGAAAATTTCGTCGTTTTTGAGCATTCATTTTTAAGAGTGTACAACACAATCATTTTTTCCCCCAAACAGTCTACTTTTTTAGCAGTCAAGCCTTTGCAGAATCGGCATATTCCCTTAAACTAAGGTACCATTTTGTTGTGGCATTATCTAGGCCAGCGGTTCCCAACCTGGGAGCGATTGCCTCCAAGTGGGTGATTTGTGTTATCAAGGGGGCAAAAAATACTTGAGGGACGATCAGGGGGGCAATGAGTATTCAAAAGGGGGGGGGGTGAAATTAAAATAATGCTGCCCCTTTGTTCAGTAAAAGCACTCTCCAAACATAACAAAACTAGCCAATTTTTACTTTAACTCGTGCGTGCACCAGTCACCATTAGCGTACACGCAGGTTTTCGGGGGGCAGCTCGGACTCGCAACCTTAGGGATGCCAGTCCAAGACCTTACCAATCAGGCTATCCCAGTCCCGGTGTAAGGTTTGATTCATTGCTCAAAATCTCAACAATCCCTACAACAAATCTTTGATCACCTTACACAGAACCGACACAAAACAAACAATTGAAACCGAGAAAACTCGATTAGAGGGCGGCGAGAAGTTGAAAAGCGGCGAAATTTTGTAACTCGCTCGGCACACACAATAAAATGTCAGCTTCGGCAAACGGCAGAAATTGAATTAGGCTTGATTCTCAGCTCGTTGCCACCGTTCGCGGAAAAGAGGCTTAACCGACAAATAACACTTTGGGCTGCGAGGCGCCCTTTGGTCAGTGCCACGATCTACGGATCGGAAGGTTCCGCGATCGAGTCCTGGTCGCTGAAAACTCACCGAGTATATGCGGATGTACGTGCTCGTTAAATCTGTTGGGTCCGAAGGTTTATAAGCGGCTCTCTGAGCAGGCACACAAGCCTGAAAATATATGTATACCAATCCAATAACACTTTTCGAGTAAAAATTTTGCTGACTTCAGCAAATGGGAGAGTATCAGATGATGTAAATTTCTCGTTTTAATTTTTCTTATCACTTCTATTTTATTGGTTATTTCTACTTTATTCTCAAAAGGAACGTACTTTTCGACGGCTTCAGAGTTGCTTACAACTTGCAACTTTATATATATATATATGATCAAAATGCGAAAATAGTTGAATATAAACTTTTCTTACTATACAAGCTTTTTTTAAATGAATGATTTGAACAACCAACAGCACAGCCAAAAATTAACGTTTTCAAAATTTAATAAGTACAATATTCTTAAAAATTTAATATTCGATTAAATATGTGAAATATTCTTTCAGACTGAAATACGGTTTATTCCTTTAAAACAGAGCTATCACGATCGTACCGTAAAAAAAGAGAATGCTTTTCAAAAATATCGATACCGAAGGAGCTTACTTGTTCCATTCGTTAGTTGAAAAAAATGATTTGTTTTTAAGAAGTTGCTGGCATTGATGCTGTTTAAAGCAACTTTTTCAATAAAACCCTTAAAATTCTCATTAAATTAAATCAGCGCCATCTGATGGGGTCTTAAAGGGATAGGGGAAAGTTTCCTAATCGATGCAATGAGCAAAAGTTAAAATTAGCATTAAATAACATCTAGGTATTCTGACTTAGTATTTTATATTCTATATTAATGGAAAAATTAAAGTATATACCACTTTTTTAAAAAAATAAAAAATTGTATAAAAAAATTGTTCTTTGAATGAAGTTATATTGGTAGATATTAATTCGAAATGTAGAACGCTTCTCCTTTTCGCCGAGGATGAGCGGATGTCAATAAAAAATTAGTATAAAATCTATTGACACAATGCACCTTGGCTGTGCAGCAAGTTAGTGAAATCTTGTATCAATTCTATCTCGTATCTAGCAGTTCTTCTATGAAACTCTAAACTTAAGTCTTTCAACTTAAGGGTACAGGGAACATCTCGTAGAGAAAAAACACTAAAATTTATCAGTCAATGAAACTAGAATAACTTTTTTATTTTTTGACGAATTCAAAAAATTATTTTTAAGTTTAATTCATTGAACTATTATAAATACATATTTATAAATATATTTAAGGAATTCTATTTTAATAGTTAAAAAAAAATAACTTTTAAAAATGCTTGAAAATTTGAATTTTATGAAACTACGTTTCTGCGGGTACATTTTTCTCTGAAAGTAATGTATGCAAGCTCATATAATTTAATATATAAATAAAAAACTGTTCAGTAAGTGTAATGAACCTCAAGTTTTAAGAATACCATAAATTTTAAAATTTTGTTTAATTTAGCAAAATTGGTGCCCGATTTATACATTTTTCCAGTTACAAAAGAATACGTTATATATATTTTTAATTATATATTTTTGCAATATTTTTGGTTCACTGTGTTAAACAGACATACAAAAAACATCATGCAAAATTTCAAGCATCAAATTAAAATAGGATAGGAGAAAAGTGTACCTACATGCCTAAAATCTTCGTTTTGAGAAAATTGACCCCCCCCCCCCCCTTCAAACTTAAACCTTTCTTACTTTAACTTTTTCGCTACGAAGATCCTTTGCTTCCTCGTAATATTTGATAGGAATAACATTATCGAATCTTTAGTTGTTCGGGCGTTTCAGTAAGGCAAGTGTTAAACATAAAGTGACTTCCGCGATATCGCAAAAATATATTAATCCTAATGCACTGATTGTAAAGTGTTATATATCATTTTAAAGAGAAGAAATGGGGCTATTAGAAAATTTCAAAATCTCAAAATCGATTTTTTAATGAATATTATGTTCCCTGTTACCATATCCCTTTCCGACCGGGCTCGCACGATCGTGCGGGTAGTTAAGAGAATGTTCAAGCTCTTCAAAAATATCGATACCGAAGCAGCTAACTTGTACCATTCGTTATTGGCATAAAAAATGACTTTGTTTTTAAAGAATTGCAGGCATTAATGCTGTTTAGCGCATTTTTTTTTCGTTAAAACTCCAAATTTAGTCTCATAATTTTAAATCAGCGCCACCTGACCGCCGGTCGAAAAGGGTTAAATAGACACCATCTGATAGCCGGTCTTAAAGGGTTAATAGACATACATGCTTCACGTAATGAGTGGTAACAGTTCTACGGTAGTGTTTTAATTTTCGGTCCTTCTGGAATTACATTTGTTTCGGTAATAATCTTGAACAAAACAATATTTTCTTACCATACAGGAATGTTGTGTGCGAAAATTTCTCTAACTGGAACTAAATCTTTTACCTGTTCGTGAATCACGTTAAATTGCTGTCCCACAATTTCATTAAGAGGACTCCCTTGGAAATTTCACATCTTGAAATCGTAATGTTATTCCCATGGAGAATATTCGCAAGTCAATTACAGCCACAATTTTAATAAGAGGTTACTAATGTTTTGTATCATTGTAAAGAACGAAAAGAGTAGATTTCATAAAATTAATTTGTTTTGTGAAAATCACACACACACACATATATTTAGTATATTTAATAGTTTTTGAAGTTACAACTTAATGCTTACTCCATGTTTTACTAACTTCAAAAAATTATTAAAAATGCTAAATATGTGATTTTCACAAAACAAATTAATTTCATTAATCTACTTCTTTCGTTCTTTACAATGATACAGAACACTAGTAACATTTTAATGAAATTGTGGCGGTAATTGACTTGCGAATATTCTCCATAGGAATTACAATACGATTTTCAAGATGTGAAATTCCCAAGGGAGTTATCTTAATTTCTCCGCATAAGATAAAATATAATCTACCGCGAAGCTTTCCAACAACATGAATGTTTTGACAGTGCCTTAAATACTTGAAATTTAATCGAATCAAAACCGATGAATTTTAAAAATGAGCGGGAAAAAATACGTGCTTATTTTGAGGGTGAAATCGAAACAACCAATGAAATCACAGGAGTTGCGGGGCTGGGGAGCCCAGTCGGTTTGGCACTCGTCAAGCATGCGAAAGATCCTAGGTTCGGGTCCGGGCATCGCCAAAATAACTGCCGACCTACACTCTAAAAATGAATGCTCAAAAACGACGAAATTTTCCTTAATTTTGACGATTCCTTAACTGGCAAATGCTCCTAGTTTTTGTTTCCTCAAAGTGAGGAAATTTGAATCGTCATTTTAATGAGGATTTGAATGTCGTCTAATCTAATGAAATATTTCGTCATTTTTGAGCATGTGAGTACAACAATGAGATCCAGTTTCCTCAAAATCAAGATACAGAATCGTCAAATCACGATCGTAAAAGTGAGGATTTGCGTTTACTCAAAAGTCACGTGAAACAATCATCGAAATTAACGAAATGAGGCTTGAGGATTCATGAATCGTCAAAAATGAAAGTGTTATTTCTGAGAGTGTATAACCGGCCGTGCAGCCCAAAAATCGACAGCCCAACGAAAAATAGCCCGCGTGTAGGGGGAGTGCACGTTATATATGCTCCAAAGTCCCAATGTTGTTTACGATGTCGCCCTTAACGGTTGCGTTGGGTGCCTATTCAGGTGTTGGCTCGTCACTTGACTGTGGTCCTAAAATACGACGCCCGTCGCCAATAGCACTCGTGTAGCTCTAGGGTGACGATAATTCAAACCTACCTACAAACAGGAGATGCAAATATGAAAACGAGAGAGTTGCATCTGGAACAACCCCATTAAAAGATTCAGAATAAATGAAAAAGAAATATTCTACAATAAATGTCGGAAATTTGACGCTCTCTCTTGCACCACTTTTGAAATCAACCGTTACCAAAATTAAAAAGAAAAAGTGGTAGAAGCAAAATAGCAAAATTTAATAAAAGTGGTGGTAACGAACTAAAATAACAGTCTTTCCTTTTATGTTACTTTTTCCCTGAGGGAATAAATGAAAAGAAGTTTGTTCTTCAATTTCCCCATTTCCCAAAGAGTTTTCCTATACTTTTTCTGACACTAATACAATTGGTTGTAAAAATGTTTTCAGAAAGTTAAATAGAATATTATACAATTTTCGATACCAATTTCTCTTGAGCCGGAGCCGAATAAAGTGGAATGAATAAATTATTTTACATTTGACGTTTTTAAATAACTTTTTTTGAATTGATTGGAATGTTACTTTTAAAAAATAACTTTGTTGCAGTTACAGCTACTTAATATGAAAAGTAACTACGGCCTATTTTAAATTTAACGTCTAAAAAGTTGAATTATCATTATTAGCTTTTTGCCGACTGTCGCTATTTAAAAAAAAGGTTCTTTTTGGTTAATACTGGGATGGTTAAATTGTAATTTTTCTTATAACTTGAAATGTCTAAAAGTAACTGTAAATAGTTAATTTTCAAATTAAGTAACTGTAACTGAAGCAGAGTTACTTTTCATATTAAGTAACTGTAGCAGAGTTACTTTTTAACCCTTTCAGTCCCAAAAATTTATTACACCTACAGAAACTTCTGATATTCACAAAATAAGTTTATTTTAGGGCAAATATACGAGTTCCACAAGAAAAAAAATAATTTTAATTTTATATGGTTTTTGAAATAATGCCAAATTTATTTAACTGTGGAAAACAACAAACGTTTAAATTGTGTTTTAAATATCTGGAACTGAAGTGAACTTATCAAAGATCAGGTGAAACGCTTGTTAGATATTTTCTGAATAAAAAAAAATTGTTCTGACTTCTTTTGAGATTAATGTAAAATATTGTCTAATAGGGAACAAAGTGTGAAGAATCGAATGATGTGTGTTTGCATGTCATAACGGGACATAAACATTTTGAAAAAAATATTGAAAGTGATGATGCCAAATGGGCATCACTGGGACTGAAAGGGTTAAAGGTAACCTTCCAATCCCTGGGCCACAGAGTCCGTTTCCGATGTAGTCCATTTACCAGGGCCTGCTCTTCCGTAAGGCCTGTTAGGCCCGGACCTAGGGCCCCCAAATTTTAGGGGCCTCTTAAATTCAGTTTCTATTATGCTAAATGCTGTAAATCCCCAAAATATCAGTAAACAAAAAAAAATTCGGATACTCCAGTTTGTTTTTTGCTCAATTTTAAATGAGTAATTGACCTATCGTTATTGTTTTGATCAATGTTTATAAGGAAGACTATAAATTAGTAGCAAAATTTTTATACATAGGTCACAAAGCACCATCATTATTGGAAATAAATCATAAAATTTTCGGTAAGGTTCCGTAAGGTTCCTTTCCTAAAATAGGTTGTGCCTATAGTCTGAGATTTCCTAGCGCAGGCCCTGCCATTTACCCGAACGAAAACAAAAGCAAAGGAACCATCCTTGCCTCTTTGGGTGGTCCCCTGCTTCATGTGGCTTAGTAATAACAAATATTGGCCGCCCCCACCCCCTCCCACAATGCCGCCGTGGCTCCATCCCCGTGCAAATACAAACACTGCAATCAAGTCCTAAATGGCCGTATCGGATGGCGGGCAAAAAGGCAGTCCTAATGCTTGAAAACCAAGCCCACTACAGGATTTTTAGGTTCCGTGCTTAGAGCGGACAGTCGTAGAAAAAATAATTTGTCACCATAGGGTTTCCCCTTTGAATTGTTCAGGTCAAGCACAAGTCATTTGAATTACTATGAATGTAGAGAGGAATTCGTTCACTTTTTGATCTCTCCTGTAAATACTTATAAATAGTTTTTGTTCCAAATGTATTTATTTGACAACTTTTTGAGTTCTGGTTATCATAATATATCATTAAAAAAAACTTAGAAACACAATTTCATCATGGCGTATTCTAAAAGTTGGTTCCTCTTTCTACTTAAATATGCATTTGTTTTTAAATAACTTACACGAAGTACAGTTGGCGAGGAGTCCTTAATTTCAAATATTGGCGACGGGGCATGTTTTCCAAAATTCCACGGAGCAAGAATTCCAACAATACTATTTCAAAATAGTGTCCGCTCTGAGCACCGAAATGCAGTAAAATGAATGTCCGCAAAATCTAAATGTCCGCTCTGAGCACAGCACTGATTTTTAACCCTATAATGCATACTGTTACCGTTTGGTAACAAGTAACATAATCCACTTATTCTATTAAATTCGAGCTCCTCCTAGACAAATCTGTGTTTTTTTTCATCTATAACATTTCATTTTAAAGTTTTAGTTACTAATAATCCTCATAGATGACAGTAGTAAAAGTGTATTCAAAGTTAAAAAAGAGGTTATTAACTTTTGTGAAATTACGTTTTTGGCAGTATTCAAAGAATAATAATATTAGTACTAAATACTAATAAATTGTTTTGAAAAATTAATCATAGTTAAAAAGGGTTATTTTGAAATATTTATAGTAGTTTTCTAGTCATTATTATCAAAATTGGAATTTTGCAGTTGGTTTTTGTCATATGGAAATTTTTTAAAAATTGAAATTATTTAAATTATAATGCAGTTACATTTTTTTTTAGTATTTTTCCGATAATGTGTGAGTATTAAAGATACATATATATTTTTTGGGGATGAAAATAAAAATTCATGCATTAGAGGGTTAATAAACCTTTCCGACCGGGCTCGCACGATCGTGCGGGTATTAAAGAAAATGTTCAAGCTCTTCAAAAATATTGACACCAAAGCAGCTGACTTGTATCATTCGTTATTTGTATAAAAATGACTTTGTTTTTAAGGAGTTGCTGGCATTGATGCTGTTTAGCGCATATTTTTCGATAAGACTCCAAATTTAGTCTCATTATTTTAAAGCAGCGCCACCTGACCGCTGGTCTTAAAGGGATAAACCTTCGTCAGGTAAGACAGTAACAACACACACGCACACACATACGTGACAGATGCTGCCATCTATCACGCGCCACCTCCTCAATTTACACATGTCCCTGAACTCGTCACGTTACCAGATCCTGATCCTCCTAAGGGCCAGCTAGAAATCGGCCTGATTTGAATGATAGTATAAGGAAGCTGTTAAATAAGTAGAAAAATACGACACATCGATCAACTGGCACTATTGTAACGGGTGACCGATCAAACTTTTGCGTAAGGGGCCCCAAAATTGTTTGTGCATAACCTTTTAAGGTTGGGCGGTCAGATGGCGCTGATTTAAAATTATGAGACTAAATTTGGATTTTTATCGAAAAAAATACAATAGCATCAATGCCAGCAATTTCTTAAAAACATCATGTTTATTCAAATAATGAATCGTACAAGTAAGCTGCTTCAGTATCTATATTTTTGAAGAGTTTGAGCATTCTCTTTCATACCGGCACGATCGTGATAGCTCGGTGGGAAAGGGTTATTAATAATGTTGTGGATCTCCAAAATGTCTAAAAAAAAATTTTTGAAGCCTTCCTTTGGTTTTAGCCTGAATTTAAATTAGACATTGACCTAATTTGATTGATATTATAAGGAAGCTGATAAATAAGTAGAAAAATGCGACATATCGATCAAATGGCACTATCTTAACTGGTGATCATATGCAAATTTTTCCGTAAAGGGTCCCTCAAATTGTTTGTGCATAACCCTTTAAGACCAACGGTCAGCGGCGCTGATTTAAAATATGAGACGAGTTTTATCGAAAAAAAAATTCGTTAAATAGCATCAATGCCAGCAATTTCTTAAAAATATCATTTTTATACAAACAATTTTACTGAGTCAGCTGCTTTGGTATCGGTATTTCTGAAAATCTAGAACATTCTCCTTTAAACCGAGCTTAGAATCGTGATAGCTCGGTCGGAAAGGGCTACAGTCCGTGTTTTTCCAGAACAGGCCCTGACGATGACAAATGACAGTGGTTGCGCCCTCTAGAAGGGAGAGTGTAGGCTTCATAGCCAATTACCCAGCTCACCTGAAGAGACAGTCACAAGAGACACACGAAGATGGACGACACAAACACATAGACAAATAACAACATTTATTGACAAGCACAAGCATCCATGCCTTTACCGGGATTCGAACCCAAACCCATATGCCCAAAAGGCTAACTATCCCTAACCGTTGTGCTGCCGGCTTGGCCCTTACATTTAAAATGAAATTTTGTTAACTAATGAACTGAACTGATGATTGAACTAATGAATGAATAATTTTGTTAACTTTGAAACAATGTTAATTTTTCAAAAAATTTTACAACGAGAAAGTATCCAACATAGTGAGTTTGTTAAGTAGTATTGATTTTTCTTTTTTCTCTCAAAACAGAGTTAAGAAGATACTTGGCGAGAAATGAAATGAAGCCTTCAGTAAATCGCCAAGTAACAACCCAAGTAGGCCTAAACAAACTTCTCATTCAACGTTAGTTCATTCTGAAACACATTATTTTATTCTCTAAAAATATAAAGAAATGACTCGTTGCCCAGCTGCAAGCTGTAGTATGAGACCTGAATATTTACACATAATTGTAGTTATTCCCTCCACAGACTCCACAAATTCGCTATCTTTTATATATTTATCTTTCCCGAGCCCAGCAGCTTCAGAGGCTAGAACACTAACCACTGCTCCGGCGGACCGACGGCCCTGACGTTACCTGTGTAGTGGAATTTGCATTAAGGGCGATCTTGAAAAGGAAGAAGAGAGGCTATCGAAGAGATTTGCCCACTTTTGCAACATTTCCAGTGGCGGTTGCATTAAAAGCGGTCCGTTTGAGCCGGTGCCGCTGTAAAGCTGCTGCAAGAGGGTCAAGCATCACTCGAGACTAATCCCCAGGAAGGAATCGACGAAGGTGGAAATGTGAGATCGCATTGGATTGAAACATTGGATACTTTGTTCCGCTCAAAACTCTCATCAAACTGGGCTGTGAGGCGCCCTGTGGTCAGTGTCTCGATCTACGGATAGGAAGGTCCTGCGATCTGGTCCTGGTCGCTGAAAACTCACCGAGTATATGCGGAGTACGTGCTCGTCAAATCTGTTGGGTCCGAAAGTCTTGTGGGCAGTCATTGCGCAGTTTCCCACGGGTACTGGTTCCTGGAGACTATTTCCCTCCCATTCAGGGACTTGTCTAAATTGTGGTGGTGGCGCGTGATAGATGACAGCATCTGTCACGTATATGTGTGCATGTGTGTGTGTTGTGACGGTCTGAAATCTGAAATCGACAGCGAACAACCTGAACCTCGGCGCGAAGCGCCCTTACTCATTCATCGAAATAGTCCCATTGGGCATAACTTAAAAACAGGAATGAAATAGCCAGACGAACCGACCGGTCTAAGAATAATAATATGAACTCACGAGCCGAGAGTCCTGGGACGAAAACTAGAACTCACGTACCGAGAGTCCTGGGATTGTGACGGTCTTACTTGACGAAGGTTTATAAGCGGCTCTCTGAGCAAGCACACAAGCCTGGAAATATATGTATATCAACCAACCAACCTAAAGGGTTAAAAATTTTCCAACGTAATTCCCAAAAATATCTATGTTCCCTGTAATTTGGCTACATTTGATTGGTAGCTTTTTGAAAACTTTGAGGCAGATTTTCATTTTATTATCATCTTCCTTCCGTCCTGATCTTCCTTAGGGCCCGCTAAGCCCAGGCCCAGGGCTCTTAAACTTCAGTTCTGCAGAACAAAATTTGCTCGTGCCCTGGGCCCCCAAATTTGTAAGTCGGGCCCTGACTAAGCCGACTGTTTTCTTGAAGTGTAGAGAACATTAAAATGGCTATCCATCAGGAGAAAAAACAGGTTGGATGGGTTGGTTGGTATACATATATTTTCAGGCTTGTGTGCTTGCTCAGAGAGCCGCTTATAAACCTTCGTCAAGTAAGACAGTCACAATACACACACATTCACACACACACATGTACGTGAGAGATGCTGCTATCTATCACGCGCCACCTCCACAATTTAGACATGTCCCTGAAGGGGAGGGAAATAGTCTCCAGGAACCTGTACCCGTGGGAAACTGCGCAATGACCGCCCACAGGACTTTCGGACCCAACAGATTTTACGAGCACGTACTCCGCATATACTCGTTGAGTTTTCAGCGACCAGGTTTGGATCGCGGGACCTTCCGGTCCGTAGATCGCTACTCTGACCTCGGGGCGCCTCACAGCCCAACCCTATAGGTACGTAGATATGATTGTGCTTATCGGGTCTTTAGCGCCATCTACATTTCAATAAATTTACTATAAAAAAATGGTTAGGAATAATGAAATTTTGCAAAATTGTGGCAATAGAATAAAAATTTGCTGAAGTATAAAAAAAGTCACAAATAAAAAAATAATAATACTATCATTTAATAAGCTTACCTATTTTTTGAAATTCTGTCGGAAGACTACGTAATAACGCTTTAATGTGATTACTTGTGTCTTATGTAGTCCTTAGCGACATCTACTTTTCTATAAATGTACTACAAAATGGAAATAGTTTCGAGTAATGGAACTATGTAAAATTATTCACTGGAACAGCAATGTGTATATCAATGATATTTAAGCATTATCAAAATACAGCGATAGTTTATGGTCTGCAATATAATTAATATTTATATGAGTTTATTATTATATAACATCATACTTTTAAACACTACTAAAAATTTAACACAACGGTTAGGGATAGTTAGCCTTATGGGCTTCTGGGTTTGGGCTCGAATCCCGGTACGGCATGGATTTTTGTGCTTCTCAATAAATGTTGTTATTTGTATATGAAGTGTACACGGGAAAAACCGATTGATTTTTCAGAGAAGTTTCCATAGCAGGCCACTTTGGCGATGATAGCGAGGGATCGCCTAAACTTGTGTAAGGAAACCAGTTCCTACCATAGATATCATAGTAAAAGTAATATAGTGGCAGATCACGTGACCTCCAATGCTAACGACTTGACGCCCAAGCAATGAAGTCAGTGTTGTAGGCGAAGAAGAAAGAGAGAAACCGGTTTTATGCCGCCAAGCAGACAGTTGCGGGCTACCACATAATGAATCAATCGCTTCTTCCCGTGTACTCTTCATATGTGTTTGCGTCGTTCATTCTTTGTGTGTATCCTGTGACTGTGTCGATTCGAGCAAGTAGGGTAACGCGTTTTAAAGCCCATGTTCCTCCTTTCTAGAGGGTGCATTCATTGTCATACCCAAGTGCTAGGTTTGGCAATTATTAACACTGAACGACATGCCCCACTTTGTAGCCCATTCAGTAATTTTTGTAAGATCATTTTGTAATTTATCAATTTGCTCAACAGAATTTACTGTTTCGTCACTTTTATGTGATATGCAAAATTTCAATTAATGTAACACAAGTGTAACCAATTTCAAAGTTTGAAATTATAGAAGTCTGTAGATTAGCTACATTCATAATATTAAAAAAAATAGTTATGAAAATATTCAATACAGCCGGCGAAATTGGGCCCATATAAATCATTTATTCCCTTTGGATTAACACAAAGGCATTTTAGATTTGGACACCCTGCTTTGAATCAGATTTTTCTCCCATAACAGCATAATGTTTTAACAGTATTATGTACAGTATTCTTAATCTGATAGTTTTATACGGCAACATACACTTATCCTTGGAAACAGGACTAGCATTTTACAATTTTTCTAAACAACTTATTTTCTTCCAAAATATTTCTAAGGATTATTTTTATTAATACAATTTATTTTATTTGAAAAAGTGGTATGAACTTTATATTGTTATTGTTATCGTGTACATGATAGATGAAATTATATATGGCCAAAAGTATTGATGATAAGAGTCTTGGGCCTGCAGATTATAAAGAATATCCTGTGGTGGCACCTCCAAACGTTAAAAAGAGAGGCATGCAATGGTCTGGCGGAAGTTGGACATGTGGGCAATTTCTGCAGAATTGGTAGGATCTTGTGTTATCTGGGGAAATGTTCATGCCTTTAAATGACCTGTACGAAGTCGTGTAAGAAATGATGATAGTTTTTTAGGGCAATCTAGCTCAGGAATGGAGGGCTTTTTAAAAGACTGATCGAAAAGCCTACGCTTGGCAACGGCGTTAGCGCCCTCAGCAGTAACGATGAGAGGCTTATCCAAATCCCGCGCTTCCTTGGCAAAAATGTCAGCACACTCGTTGCCCTCGAGACCCACGTGAGCAGGGATCCACTGGAGTATGCATGTTTTATTGATTTGGCCGCGGAGAATATTTATGTCTTGTGTTAGACTTGAATATGAGGCCCAGTGGCCTAGTGATAGTGCTTCGCATTGCCACGCCACAGGTCCAGGGATCGGATCCTGGACTGGGCGATGTTGACCCACTTCATCCCTTGGGTGGGTCGATAAAATAGGTACCAAGCATGCTTGGGGACTAAACACTGGGGGTTTCGTGTGAGGCTGACCACCTTACCGGGACATATGCCTAGCACCCTAGAGCCCTTGGTCACGAAAGCTGAAATGGGCACGGCAGGCCATTGGCCCAGTAATGGGCTGTTGCGCCGGGGAGTTTAGTTTGAGTTAGACTTGAATCACCGTTACGGATGCCTTCGAGGGCAGATTTTGAATCTGAGAAGATAACTAGGCCTTCCGTTAAATCGTCAGGATAGTGAGGGATGAAGAATTAGAGGGCTTCTTTAATTGCAACTAATTTACTAGTGAAATTTGATGCAATTAGGCCTGTAAGAATTTTGATTTCGGTTTTAACACCAGACGGATGAATGAGACGAATGCCCGCACCACCTTTATTAAAGGAGTTATCAGAGGAGCACTCCGTGAAAATAACCATTTTGTTTCCCTGAGAAAGCTACCGGACAGTGTTATCACCCTTCCGCAGCAAAACCGGGGTAGGTTTTCTTTCTTTCAGCAAGGTTAAATTAAGTTCAGAAGAATCACGACATTGGGAGGTGACCTACGCTCTTAAAACAAACGAGTGAAATCCACTTTAGTAGGAGAAGTGCATTTTCGACACTGGAAAGGAGTGAATATTAAATCAGACTGAGTTAAAAATCACTCGTTTGGAGGGATCCTGTCGGAGGTTTAACACACAAAGGATCCACTCCAAAAGAAGAAGTGCATTTTCCAGACCGGAGGAGTAAAAATTTCTCAGACCGAGTTTAAATCGCTCGTTCGTTTTAAGAGTGTAATGGGTAGAAGGGACTCTTGAGGAATGTCCAGAGAGGAGTGATCAAGTTGGATATCCCTTCTGATGTCTCTGTCAAGGTGGAGTGTTGACGACCAGTGAAGTCTTGTCGATCCCGTCCAGGCACTGAAAGAAATTGAGCTAGAGGTAAAACTGCAGTGATGTTTCAGCGAGCCGAAACCTGAGCGATCTACTCACACCCTTTGCCCGGTTCTCCAAAAAAAGAGAGACTATTTATCCTACATCCTAGCTTTCAAGTTTGTAGAGGACACAGCGTCGATGATAATTTTTGATGCCCTATATTGGACAGAGACGACTTTGGCTTTGACTCTTGCAGATGCAGAGGCCCAGATTTTGGAGGAATATTCACGGATGTTCCATGGTGAACTTTATGTGGTAAAGTAATATAAAAGTAAAAATAGAAAACAACGCAAAACGAAATTTGGCGAATCGTTAAAGAACTTTTTTAATTTGAGACTTTTTTGCTACTTGGAACATAGAAGCTATACTTTTTCTAATATATCCCAGCATTTGATTGGTTCTCTTACTTGCTTAAACACATTGTTTGCTCATCTTAAAATCATTGCTCACAAAAACTCTTAAATCTTTAACAAACTCACTATGTCGGATACTTTCTCCCTGTAAAACATGAGAAAAATTAACATTGTTCGTAAAATGGCCGTCCCGGCAGCACAACTGTTAAGGAGCTAGCCTTTGGAGCTTCTGGGTTCGGGCTCGATTCCAGGTAATCCATAGATGTTTGTGCTTGTCAATAAATGTTGTTATTTGTATATGTGTTTGCGTCGTTCATTCTTTGTCACGGATTAGATTATCACAAAGGCATTTTAGATTTGGAGACCAGACCCTGCTTTTAATCAGATTTTTTCCCTGAACTTTTCCCTTAACATCCCTTAACATTAACATCTTAAATTTCAAACAATAGTATGCAGTCTAAATATGCTAGTTAGTGATGGGTCGGTCCGGAATGAACGGGTCCGAAGGAACGGGTCCTCAAATGGAACGACTCGGTCCGGTCCACTGTTTCAAAAGGAACGGGTCCATCGTTCCAACTGCATAATTTAGAAATTTTTGCGAACTTTTTTTCTTTAAATTTCAAAAAATGTAGAATTTACAAACATTATGAAACTTGGAATTTTACCTGAAATGGGATTAAAGAACTCTATATTGCCGCTTTAAATGTAAATACACGATACATCCCCGGTTTTGAGAGTCTGCCCGATGGTTAAGTAATAATATTTGAATGGCCAAACATTGAGTCATAATCTTCTTATTCCAGTCTTGTTATGATAAATAGCAATACCCTTTCGGTCCGAAACGGATAACCGGACCGGTTCGTTCCAAAATCCATAAATGTCGGTCTAACTGTCATATATATTAATATCTATCTTTTCGGTACGGAATCCGGACCAAATCGTTCCACAATAGGGGAATTCGATCCGGCCATATATTTATTTTATTTTTTAATTTACTTTTGGCTGCCCTGTACATTGGATCCCCATATTCTAGCTTCAGTACATAATATGTATTTTTCGAAAACTCTTTCGGTCAGAAAGGGCGATGATCGGACCGATTCGTTCGAAAATCCGCGAATGTCGGTCCGACTGCTTAATTATTTTATATTTTCGGTGCACTTTTTACTGTGTTTTAAGTAGTAGTACCAATCGGTCCGGAATGGATGACCGGACCGGTTCGTTCCAAAATCCGAAACTATCGGTCCGACTGCTAAATTATTTTATATTTTCGGTGCACTTTTACTGTGTTTTTAAATAGTAGTACCAATGGTTCCGGAACGGACGACCGGACCGGTTCGTTCCAATATCCGAAACTATCGGCCCGACTGCTAAATTATTTTATATTTTCGGTGCACTTTTGCTTTACTTTTAATTGTAGTGCCAATCGTTCCGGAACGGATAACCGGATCGGTTCGTTCCAAAATCCGAAACTGTCGGTCCGACTGCTAAATTATTTTATTTTCGGTGCACTTTTACTGTGTTTTGAATAATAGTACCAATCGTTCCGGAACGGATGACCGGACCATTCGTTCCATATCCGAAACTATCGGTCACTGCTAAATTATTTTATATTTTCGGTGCACTTATTGCTTGCTTTATTTTCAATTGTAGTGCCAATCGTTCCGGAACGGATAACCGGAAAACCGGACCGGTTCGTTCCAAAATCCGAAACTGTCGGTCCGACTGCTAAATTATTTTATTTTTCGGTGCACTTTTACTGTGTTTTAAATAGTAGTACCAATCGTTCCGGAATGGATGACCGGACCAGTTCGTTCCAATATCCGAAACTATCCGGTCCGACTGCTAAATTATTTTATTTTTCGTGCACTTTTACTGTGTTTTAAATATAAGTACCAATCGTTCCGGAATGGATGACCGGACCGGTTCGTTCCAAAATCCGAAACTATCGGTCCGACTGCTAAATTATTTTATTTTCGGTGCACTTTTACTGTGTTTTAATAGTAGTACCAATCGTTCCGGAATGGATAACCGGACCGGTTCTTTCCAAAATCCGAAACTGTCGGTCCGACTGCTAAATTATTTTATTTTCGGTGCACTTTTACTGTGTTTTAAATAGTAGTACCATCGGTCCGGAATGGATGACCGGACCGGTTCGTTCCAAAATCCGAAACTATCGGTCCGACTGCTAAATTATTTATATTTTCGGTGCACTTTTACTGTATTTTAAATAAGTAGTACCATTCGGTCCGGAACGGATGACCGGACCGGTTCGTTCCAAAATCCGAAACTATCGGTCCGACTGCTAAATTATTTTATATTTTCGGTGCACTTTTACTGTATTTTAAATAGTAGTACCAATCGGTCCGGAACGGATGACCGGACCGGTTCGTTCCAAAATCCGAAAATGTCGGTCCGACTGCTAAATTATTTTCGGTCTGAAGCCTTACGAAATCGTTCAAAAATCATGAAATGTCTGTCCGACTACTAAATATACATGTTTTACATTTGAATTGCTTGGACATAATTGTTTCCGATCTCTCGCTCCAGCATTAATATTTTATATTTTCGGTGCACTTTTACTTTACTTTCAATATAGTAGTACCCTTCGGTCCGGAACGGAGACCGGACCGGTTCGTTCCAAAATCCGAACATGTCGGTCAGACTGCTATACTTTTATCTTTTCGGTCCGGAACTATCGTTCATAAATCAGTAATGTCTGTCCGACTATTGATATTACTTTCACTAGGCTACATACATTGTTTCCGATCATCTCGTTCCAGCATATAATGTATATTTTCATGCAGTTTTACTGTATTTTAAATAGTAGTACCCATTCGGTCCGGAACGGATGACCGGACCGGTTTGTTCCAAATCCGAGACTGTCGGTCCGACTGCTGAATTTATGTTTTACTTTTTACTTGATTGAACTTTGTTTCCGATCTTCTCGTTCCAGCACAATATTTAATATTTTCGATGCACTTTTACTATATTTTATATAGTAGTACCCTTTTGGTCTGAAACGAGTGACCGAACCGACTGGTTCCAAAATCCGTGAATTTCGATCAGATTGTCATATTGATATATTTTCGGGCTGGAAAATTATTCAAAAATCAGGGAATATCGGTCCGACTATTAAATGTGGAGGCTGGAGCCCAGTCGGTAAGGCCCATGCCTAACTAGCGAAAGTTCCCAGGATCAGATCCGGCTTTTCCAAAATAACTGCAACCCATAAAAGGTCTGTAAAGCCAGCAGTTTGACGAATAACACCCAATAATTGCTCCAAAGTTCCGGTGAGTGCCAAAGTACGATGTCGCTCGTAAAAGTTGCATTAGGTGCCTACTCAAACGCCATCTCGTCACTTGACTGTGAGTCTAAATTATAACTCCCTCGTAAAGCTCTAAAGCGATGATAATTTAAATCAACCTTACTGTAATTTTTAAATATGGTTTTTAAATAGTAGTACCCTTTCGGCCGGACGGTTCATTCTAAAATCCAGGAATGTCGGTCCGGTCCGACTCTGCAATTCTTTAGTTTTTTTAAACCCCAATTTCAAATAATCTCTTTGTCGTTTTTCAAATCTTTTCAGCAATAATAATAATAGTCTCGAGCATACCGCCTGTTCTTTCCGATCAATTAACATTCCATTTTAAATTTTAACTTTTTTTTCCTAGACTTAATAGTTCTTAATTCACACGAAAGCAATGTCTTTTACTTACAGTGTTTGTGAATTTCTTCATAACAAAAATTAAGAAGCTTCAAAACATAATTCTAAATAACTATTACGCAAGCAGAGAATTACAGTTTCAACATATAAAAGACTTCTCCCATACGCATAACATTGAACCTCGGAAGCATACGAGAAAAGAGTTGCTACAATCCAAATACTTTTTCCCTTCGGTCGTCTAGAGATAGCGGATGCGAGTACATGTACAATTCCCCTAAAAAGAAAGGATTTCCAAGAAATTCTCCCCCAACCCACTCAATAACAACATCAGCAAAAAGAACACTCACATAGTCACATTCCACTCTCTCCAAGGGGTATTCTCGACACCCCCATTTCCCCCCCCCCCCATATCAAAATTACAAAACGGTCAGGATTTCGTTCGCGCGTCGTCAAAACCACTTTCGAAAAAAGGGGGGGGAGAATTTGGGGGGGGGAGGGTGTCGGTCCGGAATGAACGGGTCCGGAGGAACGGGTCCACAAAGGACCGGAACGACTGGAACGGGTCCTCAAAAGGAACTGGACCGCCCATCACTAATGAGTAAACATATAACTTTTGGAAAAAGGACAACGTTTAAAAACAGAAATAAAAAAACATTACGATTGTGCTACTGTTACTAATTTTTGGATTATTGGCTGTTTATTTTATTGAAATGTCGCTGTATAAACTGCTTATTTTCAAAAGTCAAAGTCACTCAAATTGGCATTGTTGACTTTTTTTTAGGGACTTTTTGTGTTGGAAATTTAAAAATATATTTAAATATTTACATCATATTCAAACAGTAATATTGACGATGTAAGAAAAAGTGAAAACATATTTTGAAGTGTAACGTGTTGTTGTTTTTTTTAGATAATGCTAGATGGTCCATGATGTTATACACCTTAAAATTTCCAAAACCATGGAAGGGTTTCGTACAAATCCTGCTTGGAAAGTCAGACACCAGTATATGGTCAGGCGAAGGCTGCTCCGAAGAACAGTTTGCACAAGTCTCAAAGATTCTAGAACCCTCTGTAAATTAAATTATTCCCCAACTCCTCCCCTCTGTACATTAAATAATTCTCCATCCATGAATAGTAGTACAATAGAAAATGCTTTGTACACGTGTATTTTGATCTGAATTTTTAAAAAAATAAAAAGAGCAGATAGACACGAACGCCAATCGAATCTATATAAAAGAACTTCCCTCTTTCACTTTTAAGTGTGGTTTGGAAAGCCACGACAATTAATTACCATGTAAGATTTTTCTAAACTGAAGTCCCGAAACAATTTTATTGGATTTAAACTCCATTTCCTCGCAAATTTGTGTCGATTTCTTGCTGAGAAAAATTACGTGATTCGTGGTCTCCCCCCCAACATAATAAGAAGTAATGGGGTACTTGACTGTATCGCTAAAATACCCTCCAATATTAAAATCAATTGTTTGAACACAAAAATAGCAGACATATATGTTATTTTTTTTGTGTGCAAAAAAAAAAAAAGATTTTCTAACTAACTAACATATCTAAACTTTTGGCAAGCGACTAATGTCATTAACAACTTACAACGTCTTTAGCTAATAAGGTAAGTCTATATTTTTTTTGACAAAATTATCACGGAACGTATTTAAATGTACCAAATGAAAAACCAAATCTAATCAATAAAATTTAAACTCAAAAATAAAAGACTTTGTGTTAAAAAAAAAAAATTTATTTTAAATTTTTTATGAACATTAATGTTCATTAAAATTATATTAAATAAATTAAAATTAGTTTAAAAAAATTAATTTTTAAATTTTTGAAATTATAAAAAAAATTAAATTTTTATAATTTTTAAATAAAATTAAAAATATCTTTTTATTTCATTTATTTTATATATTTAGCTGCACATTAGAGCTACTCATAGACAATCGTCAGATCTTTGTTCGTATTGTTTGAAGACGTTCCACAAGGCAAATTTGTGTCTTGCAATCAATTTAGAATTGTATTACCCAAAACAAAAATCCGATTCTCTAGGATAAATAACGGCCGAAACAATCAAACACTCACTAGTGGGAACTTTTTCTTGATCATCTGCAAACCTTGTTTTATATTTCATTTCAACTAGCTTCTAAAACCGTAGCGTAGTTGCCGGCAAAATCGCCAAGCCTTCGTTTGTCTTTAATTGAAGCGATCAATAGCTTCATTAGCAAACCTGATTTTTTTTTTGCATTTTTTTAGACTTGGCAACACTTCTGTCGTATTCTTATCTCTAGCCACTTTTTGTTTGCCTCATGTCATAAGATTTTCACTTATTTTAAATGGCATTACGCTTATTTATAAGAGGACAAGCGTTATACGTTGGCTGCTATAATAAAAAAGATAGCTTCAATGTTAAAAAAAAATTTATAATATTTTTTTGAAAAAGTTGATTTTTTTTAAATTTTCTGTATTTAACTTTTTTATATTTTTATGAACAAAAATTTCAGGGGTTTTATCGAAAAAGTTGCCTTAAACAGCATGAAAAGCCAGCAACCCCTTAAAAACCACGTCTTTTAAAAAAAAAATAGCAATTGGTACAAGAAAGATTGAACATTCTCTTTTATACACGATTGTGATAGCTCGGCCTTAAAGGGCTACAGGCCGGTTAAGTACTGATGTCCAATCATAGCTGCTGAGGCTCCAGGGCAAAAACACATACTTAAAAAAAATGAGCGCCATAGCGAATACAGTGTTTTACTGAATGGGCTACAAGGCGGAGCATGTCGTTCAGTGTTAATATGTTTATTATTCTTATGTTTTATAGGGAGAAAGTATAAAAGAGAGTGAGTTTGTTTAGTCTGTGGAGGGAATTACTACAATCATGTGTAAATTGAGGTCTCATACTATAGCTTACATCTGGGCAACGAGTCATTTCTTTATATTTTGAGAGATTAAAATAGTGTGTTTCAGAATGAACTAACGTTGAATGAGAAGTTTGTTTAGGCCGACTAGAGTTGATAATTGGCGATTTACTGAAGGCTTCATTTCAATCGTCAAGCATTTTTTAACTCCATTTTTTGAGAGAAAAAGAAAAATCTAATACTTAACAAACTCACTATATTGGATACTTTCCCTTGTTAAAACATAAGAAAAATGAACATGTTCGTAAACCTATACAATGGCCATCAACGGTTAGTAACCTTTGAGCTTCTGAATTCGAGTTCGATTTGGTATTCCATAATTTTGTGCTTGTCAATAAATGTTGTTATTTTCTATGCGTTTGCGTCGTTCATTCTTTGTATGTCTCCTGTACTGGGTCACTTCTGGTGAGAGATAAGTTTTATATATGCTTTTTCTAGATGCTTTATGCCTTTGTATAAACAAATGCTATTTTTTATTAACACAGAACCATGTCTCATTTTAATTAGTAATTTTTGTTAGATCATTTTTTAATTATCTCAACAGAATTTACTGTAACGTCACTTTTTATGTCCTTTGCAAACTTTCAATAAATGATGTTACACAAGTCTAACCATTATCGAAGAGTGAAATTATAAAAGTCTGTAAATCATCAACATTCTCATAATATTAAAAAAAAAATTACAATACAGTCAACGAAATAAGGCATTTTAATCATTTATTCCCTTTGGATTACACAAAGGCATTTTACATTAGGAGACCCTGCTTTAATTCAGATTTTTTTCCCATAACAGCATAATGTTTAATTCATGTATACAACAATATTATGTTAATCTTAATCTGTCTGACAGTTTTTATGCGGCATACACTTATCCTTGGAAGCAGGACTAGCGTTTTACAATCTTACATAAAGAAGTATTTTCGGCCTAATTGCTACAAAGGATTATTTTTTCAATACAACTTATTTTATGTGAAAAGTGGTATGAACTTCATGTTGTTGTTGTTGTTGTCATCGTGTCCATGATATATGAAACTAAATAGGGCCAAAAGTATTGATGATAAGAGTCGCCAATTTTCATGCAGATTATAGAATATATTTTGGTACCTAAAATTAAAAAGAGACTGATCTGGTTAGTGCATAACTTCAATTAATCTTTTTATCTTTAAATTTTTCATGCCTTTAAAAATACTATACAAGTGCAAAAATGATATTTTTTATACAATCTACTAGGAATGGAATTTTAAAAATCGAAAGCTAGCTTCAACTTATGGTCAGCAGTGCTTAAGATTAAACTTTCAAAATGTAGAAATTGTAGAACTTGAGAGATCCACTATATGCATGTTTTATTGATTTAGAAAATTTAACCTTGTTCAACTTGAATATATCTAAGATACTTCTTTACGCCACATGTGATGAATCCCACTGATCGACCCATTAATGTGGTCTAAAATTGTACCAACATTTAAAAAACATTTTCGCGAGGCTGACCACCTTAACGACATATGCCTAGCACTCCAACTATAAGCAAATGGGCACGGCTGGATAATGGGCTGTAGTTAGTAATGGTTTTTTGATGCCCTATATTGACAGGATTCCAGAGACGACTTTGCTTTGACTCTTGCAGATAGGGGCCCAGTTTTAAAATATTCACATTTGATGAACTTTATGTGGTAAGTATATAAAAGTAAAAATAGAAAACAACGCAAACGAAATTTGACGAATCGTTAAGAAATTTTTTTATTTGAGACTTTTTTGCTGCTTGGAACATCTAAAAGTATATATGTATCAAATCAACTTGCAACCCCGACTTGGACACTCAAACAGCAACACCGTTTCGTAATCGATAGTAACATTAATAATTTTTAGCCATTCGGAACTTTTTCGCAATCAATCTTTTGAGAAGGCAACCAAAATAACAGCATATTCCAAATGTGATTAACCAATCCCCTATACAATGCAAAATAAACTAAAATTTTATAAGTATACTTTTTCAATATATCCCAGCATTTTGATTGGTTTTTATGTTAAACACATGTTTTGCTCATTTAAATCATTGCTCACAAAAACTCTAATCTTTAACAAATATGTGAGTTTAAGTAAACATGAGAAAAAAGTCGTAAATATGCCTTAGCACAACTGTTTGAGCTAGCCTTGAGCTTCTGGGTTCTGATTAGGTAATCCAAATGTTTGTGCTTGTCAATAAATGTTGTTATTTGTATATGTGTTTTTCATCGTTCATATTTTGTCAGATTAGTTATAAAACAATTTTTTAGGTTTGTAACCAAGCTTTTAATCAGATTTTTTTAACAAAAAATTTTCAACATAGTAAATGCATCTAAATAATATCTTTTAATACTACACTTATCCTTGGAAAAAGGACTAGCGATTAACAATTTTTAAATTACGAAAAGCCTTTCACATGTCTGGTAGGATATTTTTTTCAATTCATTTTATTTTATTTGAAATAGTGGAAACTGTATTTTAAATTTACAAAAGTACAAATGGAAATCAACGAAATACGAAATTTGCGAATTAAAAAAATTTTTTTAATTAGTTTTGCTGCTTGGAACATTTAAAAGTTTATATGTATCAAATCAACTTCCAACCCCCAACTTGGATATTCGAACAGCACTTACATCATCTGAAGATGGTGGGAAAGAAAAACGTGAAGTACATATATTTGTGAAGTGTGAAAATGCTGTGTTGTTGTTGCTGCATGCACCGTAGGTCAGCAGTGCTAGACCTGACATGATGTTATACACCTTAAAATTTCAAAACCATGGAAGGGTACGTACAAAATTGCTTGGAAAGTCCCAGACCGCAAGTATATGGTCAGGCGAAGGCTGCTCCGAAGAACAGTTTGCACAAGTCTCAAAGATTCTAGAACCCTCTGTAAATTAAATTATTCCCCATCTCCTCCCCTCTGTACATTAAATAATTCTCCATCCATGAATAGTAGTACAATAGAAAATGCTTTGCACACGTGTATTTTGATCTGAATTAAAAAAAAATAAAAACATAGAAACGAACGCCAATCGAATCTATATAAAGAACTTTTTCACTTTAAGTGTGTTTAAAAAGCCACATAATTAATTACTTAAGTTTATTAAAATATTTATAACCTTGTTTTATTTTACATTTAAAAAAAATGTTTTAAAAAATATATAATACAAAATGATTGAACATAATTTCCATTTTATGCAAACTTTTTCCTTGCATTGTGTTTACTAAATTTTCAGCAGCATTACAATCGACAAATAAGCTTTTCTTAATTATATATTTAAGGAGAAAATTGAATTTGCAATTGGTATTTATATTAAAAATAATTTTATTTTCAAAAATTATTCATATGAATTAAAAAAAAAATTTTCCTTTTTTTAAATATAAAAATAAAAGTTTTTAATGTTTGAGTGAAATTGAAATTTTTTTGCAATCTATAAAATTTCATTATTAAAATTAATATTTTATTTTAATTATTGTGACCTGGATGTCAATTATTACAACATTAAATAATGATTTTTAAAGTAATGCATGTAAAAGTAAAATTTAATTTTTTGCAGTTAAAATATATTTAAAGCAAACTTTCAAGCCTAAATTAACTTTTTATTAATTGTCTAAAACTTAATTTATATTGCTAAATTTGTTTAAAGCTCGAAGAAAATGAAGTATTTTTTTAAATAATGGACGATTTTTTATCTTTAAAATTTTATTTATCGTTTTGTTAAATTATACTGTTAAAATCTAAATTTCTATTTTAACTAATCAATTATAATATATTTTTGTATAATACTAAAAATTATGAATGTGAGAACTTAGAGACTTGTAAGCCAGTTACATTTATCATATAAAAAAACGTTTGTGATCATATGTAATACAGTCGGAGAAGTCATTTTTCGATTGGTTAATGCAGACTGCAGAGGCACATTGGTTTGGAATCCGCGTTCCATCAAATCTCGTCAAAAGAAATATTTTTTATTAATAAAATTAAAGCTTTTGGCGATTCTACACATTTTATTCGGCACCCTCCTATTCTCGTTGAGAAACAATTTTTTTTATTAAATGAAAGAAAAAGACTTAGTATATTGGGCTGCAACCGCCATTTTTTCATATATCAAAAACGACAAATACCAATAGAATAAATAAGGGATTCAATCAATGCTAATATTATTTTAGTATACTTTCGTTCCATACAGCCGAGAAATGTGGTTAGACCAATTATTTTCCCGTCGGATTAAAGAGAGGGATTGAACCTAGGTGTGGAAAACACGCTTTAGGATCAACACTTTTGTCCCTTACACGAAACCATTTTTTATTACTAATATTATTAAAAACGGCTTCAGCTAAAGGACAATTACGGAATCGGAATAGCGTTTGATTTTTTATGCTAATTTCATTTTGGATATTTAAAAAAAACACCATGGTCTGTCACACGAATCTACTTCAAAAAAACGTCACCTACATTCACCATTAGGGCCTTATCACATGGGCAACCATGCAAACCTTCCTTTGGCCATAAAGTGGATACAACACCATGGCCCAGAGTCTAAACAATTTCGGTATCCCGCACGGCGGCGCTACTAATTCTAAGCCAAGATTTCTGACTGGTTTGTAATTATACTGGAGATGAAAAGAATATGAAGATGGTACACGCGAAAGATTCGTGAAACCGACAGAGAATCGTCAAGAAACAGATACTTTACCCTAACAAGCCGTTCACCATACTCAATTATAGTTGAAACTAAACACGCATGACACTCACAAATAATGTCGTTCAGCTTTGGGCTCCCCTCCTCAGATAAGATGTCGATTTGATTGAAAAAGCTCAACATAGGGCTACAAAAAGTATCGATTATAATAACGGATTAAAACAAAAAAACAGTATTGGATTAAAATATGAAAACAAGAAGCGTTTGAATTCAGTTTCAAATTTATCAAGCAAGGAGACATGGAGGGCTTAGATTTTAACAGTCGGGCCAAATGACATGCTTTAGAAAGGCCTAAAGGAAAGGTAAGAAAACAATCGTTTCTACAATAGGAGTTTACATCAGTGGAATGCTTTACCAATTTGTTATGTAATCGAGAGAGTAGAAGCATTTAAAAAAATCGCGAAGTTATTGGAACAATAAAAAAATTAAAAAATTTTGAGGACGAACATTGCGGGCCATCTGAACCTGTTGATAGGTCTATAAATATTGTACTTTGTATAAATTCATTCATTAAAAAAATTCCAAAAAAATATTATTATTTTCGCAGTTGTAGGCTGTAATACACCCTATTTCGACCTGGGCCGGATGATGGTGGCGCTGATTTAAAATTATGAGACTAAATTTGGTAGATTTTTATAAATAATCGAAAAAAAGCGTTAAAAATAAACAGCATCAATATCCAGCAACATATTTAAACAACAAAGTCGTTTTTGTATATACAAATAACTGGGGGGGAATGGTAACTCAGCTGCTTCGTTTATCGAACAAATTTTTGAAAAGCTTGAACATTCTAGCCCTTTACTACCTCCCCGCCACGATCGTACGAGCCCGGTCGTGAAAAGGTTATGAGATATAATTTCTTAACAAAATGGTAGTACGCATTCCCTGCCACAAGCAATTGCATCGCTATCATAAGATTTGGCAACTTTATTTTTTTAAATGGCAATATCCGCTTATTCCTCGGCTTAAATGGACAAGGCTTTATACGTTTGGTAGTAAAAGAATTTGCTTACAGAAATACATTTCATAGAACAAAAAAAAAAAATCAAATAATACAAAGTTTTAATATTTATTAAAAAAGTGGTATGTAGTTTCCATTGGTTCCATTAATACACCTGCGAATGCCAAAAGTTTAAGACAAAGTCGTTTTTCAGCTGTAATATTTTACAAGAATTTGAGATAGTTAGAATTTCAAAACAAATCCCTATATATATTATAAAAAGTATTTTTGAATATGCTTATAATTGAATACAATAAATAGCTTGATTTGGCTATAACTAAACTAATTTTTTTTTTTTCTTAAAATAAAATTTTGTATGGTCCCCAAAAATGTTTAGAAGCGCAAATACGAATTATGCTAATGTAAAAGTACATAAATGGACAGATATTTCGCATTTTTTTATTGTATGAATCATGTATTTTTATATGATAAATTAAAAGAAAAAACGATATTCCGGTGAAAACTAAACAAAATTTAATACACGATATTAGGGAACCCAATTTTACACCCAAAAAAGACAATATAGTCACTTTAAATCTTTAATTCAAAATTTCATATTTGCTTATTTACAATTTAAACATATCTAAATTAACGAACCGAATGAATACCAGCCCATCCACCTTAAAAGTTTTGGCCACGAAAATTCGTTAGACTTATCGGACGTTCATTGATTCGGATTTACGCAGTATTTCCCATAAAAAATCACAAAATAGTAATCAGATTTATTCTTTTTTGTACTAAAAGTAACAATGCAGAGATAGTCATCTCGTCAAAAACGCAGCAATAAAAAATTACGGGGTTATTTCAAAGTTAAATCTTCACTCTACACCATTACAAAACTACCCACCTTGATTGTCTAGAGTTTTTGGAGGGGAAAAACCGGTGTTTTTCAAAAAGCATAATTATTCAATATTCGATTTAAACCGAAAGTGTTTAAATAGCACCTAAGAGAGACCGGGTTAAAAATTGTAAAACCGGTTAAAAAGGAAAACCTCGTTTTTTTCTCAGAAAACGTTCAAATTTTTAGTATGAAGAAGGGAAAACTTTTTCGTAATTGTGTGGAAGTGAACCTTGCGGTTTAAAATTTCCTACTTTTTTTTTGTCGTTTTTGAAGAGGTGACTGATTTCTCATGCATTGTACTAAAGTGCAAAATAGAATGAATTTGGTCGCTTATTTTTTGTGATTTTATATGGAAAAGTACTGGCACTTTTCATCATCAAAGAAAATTTTGGTCAATGAATGTTTTCCTAAAAAGCCACGAATTCGTTTAAAAAACTTTAAGGTGATGGGGACTGGTAATTCATTTCGGATTCGTAGGCAGCAGATTGGTTAAATATTGGTTACATTTGAAGCCAAATGGGATTCTGAAATAAAGATCAATATGGCTTAATTGTCTGGTTTGGGTGTAACAAAAAATTGAAAACAATATCGTTACAAAATCTGCTAGTTCACCGGATATCGTTTTTTTTTTAATTTATCACATAAGAAATATAAAATTTAACAATAAAAATGTGATAGTGTGTTTCAGAATGAACTAACGTTGAATGAGAACATTGTTTAGGCCTAGTAGAGTTGATAATTGGCGATTTTCTGAAGGCTTCATTTCATTTCTCGTCAAGCATTTTCTTAACTCTATGTTTTGAGAGAAAAAGAAAAATCTATACTACTTAACAAACTCACTATGTTGGGTACTTTCCCTCTGTTAAAACATAAGAAAAATGAACATTGTTCGTAAACCTATACAATGGCCGCCCCGGCTGCGCAACGGTTAGGGAGCTAATCTTTGGAGCTTCTGAATTCGAGTTCGATTCCCGGTATTCCATAGATGTTTGTGCTTGTCAATAAAAGTTGTTATTTGTCTATGCGTTTGCGTCGTTCATTCTTTGTATGTCTCCTGTGACTGTGTCACTTCTGGTGAGTAGGGTAACGCGTTTTATAGCCTATGCTCCTCCTTTCTAGAGGGTGCTTTCATTGTCATTTGTCATAAACAAATGCTAGGTTTGGCATTTATTAACACAGAACGACATGCCCCACTTTGTAGCCCATCTACTAATTTTCTTAAGATCATTTTGCAATTGCTCAATTTGCTCAACAGAACTTAATGCAACGTCACTTTTATGTCATATGCGCAATTTCAATAAATAATGTAACACAAGTCAAACCAATTTCAAAGTTTGAAATTATAGAAGTCTGTAGATTAGCTACATTCATAATATAAAAAAAATAGTTAGGAAAATATTCAATACAGCCGGCGAAATTGGCCCATATAAATAATTTGTTCCCTTTGGATTAACACAAAAGCATTTTAGATTTGGAAACCCTGCTTTAAATCAGATTTTTCTCCCATAACAGCATAATGTTTTAACAATATTATGTAGGGGAGAGTGTTGTACCTTGTTACGTTTGTACCTTGGGACACTGACAATTTCTAAGAATCTATTGGCAATATTCATACATTGTTTATTTCTAATAGTAGCCTTAACCAACAGACAGCATCATAACAAAATTTAACCCTAGCATCATTGAATTGTTGAAATGGTGACAAAAAATAATATTTCATTACCCCAAAGTAAATATTTTTCTCATTCTAATATAATTTTTTACCTTAGTACTCTTACAAAAAGTCAACTGCATTTTATTTTCTTCATAAAAGAGAAGATTTTTAAATATTTTGGTTATGAGAAAATAATGATAATGCATTTAGATTGGCCACTATCTTGCTTTTATTTAAACCATGTAGTGTATTGTACCTTGGGACAGTATTAATAATTTGATTAAATTCTTAATAATTTGGATAAATAAAAATATCTTTATTATTTATTTTAAGAGCAATTCCACAAAACATGTAAAATACAACTCAGCTTTGTTTTGGATATATTTTATAATGATTGAAGTTTGAAAATATAATTCTGGCAACACCTGATAAATCTTTTTCCTTCCGTGTGATGAAATGTTCTAAAGAGCAAATTTTCTGATGTATTTTGAAATAAAGTTTGTTTCTCTCTCTCTCTCTCCTGACACAAATTAGTTAAAGTGTATGACTATTGACTGAATTATAAAGCATGTCATGTTGTACCTTGGGACAGTTTATCCTCTCTACTTTAAATGAGTGGCAATTTTTTAATTTCAAGCTGGCAGAATTTTAAAAAAATATATTATAGAGGAATATATTGGTGAGTTGAAATGCTGCTTTGAAATTTTTATTTTGACAATAATTATCGACGAAAAAAATTAAAATGTAAAAATTGTCCCAAGGTACAACACTCTACCCCTACAGTATTCATAATCTGATAGATTTATACGGAATACACTAATCCTTGGAAACAGGACTAGCGTTTTACAATCTTACAAAAATACAAATACGATTTATTTTCTTCCAAAATATATTTCGAAGGATTATTTTTTTATAGCAACTTATTTTATTTGAAAAAGTGGTATAAACTTTATGTTGTTATTGTTATCGTGTCCATGATAGATGAAATTATAAAGGGCCAAAAGTATTGATGATAAGAGTCGCCAGGTCTTGGGCCTGCAGATTATAAAGAATATCCTGCGGTGGCACCTCCAAACTTTAAAAAGAGAGGCATGCAATGGTCTGGCGGGAGTTGGACATGTGGGCAATTTCTGCAGAATGGAAGGCAGAAATGTTCATGCCTTTAAAATGACCCGTACGAAGTCGTGCAAGAACTGATGATAGTTTTCTAGGGTAATCTAGCTCAGGAATGGAGGGCTTTTTAAAAGACTGATCGAAAAGTCTACGCTTGGCAACGGCGTTAGCGCCCTCAGCAGTAACGATGAGAGGCTTATCCAAATCCCGAGCTTCCTTGGCAAAAATGTCGGCACACTCGTTGCCCTCGAGACCCACCAGGGATCCACTGGAGTATGCATGTTTTATTGATTTGGCCGCGGAGAATTATTTATGCCTTGTGTTAGACTTGAATATGAGGCCCAGAGCAGTGGCCTAGTGATAGTGCTTCGCATTGCCACGCCATAGGTCCGGGGATCGAATCCCGGACTGGGCGAGGTTGACCCAGCCTTTCATCCCGTGGGTGGGTGTGGGTCGATAAAATGGGTACCAAGCATGCTTGGGAACTAAACACTGGGGGTTTTGCGTGAGGCTGATCAATTTACCGGGACATATGCCTAGCACCCTAGAGCCCTAGGTCACGAAAGCTTAAATGGGCACGGCAGACCATTGGCCCAGTAATGGGCTGTTGCGGCGGGGAGTTTAGTTTTAGTTAGACTTGAATCCCCGTTACGGATGCCTTCGAGGGCAGATTTTGAATCTGATAAGATAACAAGGCCTTCCGTTGAATCGTCTGGATAGTGACAGATGTAGAAGGAGATGGCTTCTTTAATTGCAACTAATTCACTAGTGGAATTTGATGCAATTAGGCCTGTATTAATTTTCAGTTCGGATTTAACACCAGAAGAATGAATGAGAAAAATGCCCGCACAACTTTTATTGAAGGAGTTATCAGAGGAGCACTCCGTGAAAATAACCATTTTGTTTCCCTGGGAAAGCGACCGGACAATGTCCTCACCCCTCCGCAGCAAAACCGGTGTAGGTTCTTGTTGTTGTTGTTGCTAATCCTACTTGGTCTGACGAAGTCAGACCAAGTCCAAAAGGTCGTTGACCCGCAGAAAGTCTATGACGAGCAGAGGGGACGAGAAAACATCATCTTTGGATAGTCCGACGCAGTCCAGAATATGCTCGGGGGAGGCCTGGTGTACCAGGCATTTAGTGCAGGTTGCGAAGGTCTTCTCGCCCTCTGAGAAGGAGAGACATTTTAAGTGGCCACTTGCTAATCTGGCGACCGCAGTGCAGGTGGCTCTGTCACAATTGAGAACCATTGAAGAGCCCGGCACCTTGGACGCATACCAGTGATGAATGGGAGGTTTTCTCCACTCTTTTGAAATTTCGCTTTTGACGATGGATTGATGTTCTAAGAAGGTAAGGGCTGAAGAGGAGGGATTAGAGTAACAGCAACCTTCCTTGGCAAGACTATCTGCCTGCTCATTTCCATATATGTCAACATGGGATGGTATCCACTGTAGAAAGATGTTATGGGTCTCTGAGATGAGCTTCAATTTGTGGAGAATGGAAATGCTAGTCTGGTCTCCAACCGCAGTCCAATTATAGAGATGTTGAAGGGAGCTGCGACTGTCTGAAAAAATCCAAAGGTCCTCATAATCTTCTTCGTGAAGGATAGCTTCCAGGCCCTTATCAATTGCAATGAGTTCACTCTTGAAGACAGATGAAGAGTCAGGATTACGAAGGCTCATTCGCAAATAATCCCTAGGTTTCTCAATGTATATGCCGCTACCAGCGCAGCGATCCAGTTTGCTTCCATCTGTGTAGATTTTAATGGAATGATTTGGGACCGTATTAATGATCTCCAAAGCCAGCTGCCTAAGGTGAGCAGGAATCAATTCCTTCTTGTTTACAGGGATAGCAAGGTCGAAGTGAAAGTGAACCCTTGGGAGTCCTCCAATTGGCTTTTTTGAAATTCCAGAAGTTATCTCGAGTAGCCTGCACCTTCTGTCTCTGTCTAAGTTCGATAAGGACCGGAAGATGGTCGCTGCCAATAGTTTCTAAGACTCTCCAATAACATTGGGGGGAAATTTCTGACGTAGTAATAGCAATATCAAGTACTTCGGACGTGCCATAGCTGTAGGAGATGTGGGTAGGAGTATTGTCATTTAAGATCATATACTCTGAATCATCAATCATCTGAAGTAAAACTTCTCCTCTAGCATTATTACGGGAGCAGCCCCAGGCAAGGTTTTTGGCATTTAGGTCACCCAAGATTATGGTGTTTTTGTCAAGTAGATTGGAAAAGTTTGCGGGAAGTTGAGAATGGTTAGGTGGGTGGTAAACATTAATAATGTTGAGAGGCTTGCCTCTCCAGAAGATTCTGATTCCCTGGATTTCCAGGTCAGAGGTTGGGTCTGAAGGGTAATCAATACTTTGATATTTGACATCTTTTATGAAAAAAGCCAAGCCTCCACCACCCCTAGACAAACGATCGACTCGAAATATGTTGAAACCCTTAACATTGAGTGAAGTGGCCTGCTTGAGCTTGGTCTCCTGCACAGCGATAACCTGAACATCCAATTTAAAAGCGATCTCAAGCAACTGATCAAGTTTAATTCTAGTTCCCGGGGTAGTCAGACCATTGATATTACATTGTAAAATTTTTAAGGTCTGTGAAGAGCGTGGAGACCGTAAATTATTTATCACTTGTGGCCCTCTGCCTAAACCACAGGCGCGTCCCTGTTTATTCTGCGCGACGGACGATGCAGCATCAACATTCTGGGTCAACGAGTTCATGGGAAGGAGGGAAAATGCAGCTTCTGTTGATCCGGGGATTTGAGCACCATAAAGGTAGAAGACTGTCTTGGCTCGGGTAGGTGTTCTTTTTCGTCTGGCACCTACCCTCTGGCCTGCCCGGCTTGGGAGACCCTGCCAGTAGTAAACTACCGCCGGTATAGCCCATTGGGTCATAGGTGCACGCAAGCCCCACCGCCACGACAAGGCAGGAACACCGAGGTGAGGGTGTAGGTTCTTTCTTTGAGCAAGCTTCCATTAAGTTCAGAAGAATATCGACATTGGGAGGTAGCCTAACGGGTGGAAGGGGCTCTTGAGGAATGTCCAGAGACGAGTGATCAAGTTGGATATCCTTTCTGATGTCTATGTCAATGTGGAGTGCTGACGACCTGTGAAGTCTTGTCGATCCCGTCCAGGCACTGAAAGCCATTGAGCTAGAGGTAAAACTGGAGTGATGTATCGGCGAGCCGAAACCTGAGCGACCTACTCACACTCATTGCCCGGTTCTCCAAAAAAAGAGGGACTATTTATCCTACACCCTAGCTCATTGGTCCGCCCGCCCAGTTCGCTTCATCTGCAGTGATATTTTCCTCCGCGTTTCGTTTTCGAAACTTCTCGTTTTCCTCCCTGTTAAGGCTGTTCATCACCCCCATCCCCGTTCCTTTCGACCGGGCTTGCCAATGGTAAGTCTATGGGGAAAAATGGTTTTTGTTCCAAAAAAACCAAAGAAATTATAGGAATATTTTGATGCGTTTTTTTCTTTTTAAATTCATAAAACTCCAATAAAGTTGTGCTCTTAGAGGTTATTTTTTTAAAAACGCTATTTACTTTTTTTAAATCTTAATTTTTTTTTTCGATTAAAAAAAGTAAATAACGTTTTTTAAAAAATAACCTCTAAAAGCACAATTTTATTGGAGTTTTACGAATTTAAAAAAAAAGCATCGAAATATTCCTATAATTTCTTTGGTTTTTTTTTGGAACAAAAACCATTTTTCCCCCATAGACTTACCATTAGCAAGCCCGGTCGAAGGAGGACGGGGAATGGGGGTGATGAACAGCCAGTGGATCGCGCACCTCACTCCACTTTTCCTTCTAGCTCATTGCTGAAAGCTCTACGTGAGATGAGGTCCTCATTGCAGCTCCCAATATTGTTGGTCAATTTAACCGTGGCAAGTTTACGTCTCCTTTCGAGGGAAACAAGGCCACTTTCAAGTCCAGCTTTGAAGTTGTTTGTAGAGGACACAGCGCCGATGATAAATTTTGATGGCCAATATTAGACAGATTCCAGAGACGACTTTGGCTTTGACTCTTGCAGATGCAGGGGCCCAGATTATGGAGGAATATTCACGGATGTTCCGTGATGAACTTTATGTGTTAAAGTAACATAAAAGTAAAAATAGAAAGCAACGCAATACGAAATTTGGCGAATCGTTAAAGAACTTTTTTTTTATTTGAAACTTTTTTGCTGCTTGGAACATTTAAAAGTATATATGTGTCAAAAATATGTTCGACTTCACATATTTAACGAGCACGTATATCGCAGTATACTCGGTCACCCTGGTGATTTTTAGAGGATTTTTTTTTCACCAGCACGAATACGTCTATAGTAAAGCTAGGACAAGGATAGAACCAAGAAACTTCTCGGTGAGAGGCTCGTCGCTTACACCTCTCGGCCACCAGGAGGCCTCTACGTAATATATCTGTAGTCGCATCACAAAATATTTTGATGTGACTTAATTTGTCATAGGAGTCTTAAAAATGTGCAAAGAAGGTACTACAAAGTATAGTTTGATCTTTCGTGTAATTTTTTAACTGATCAATATATAAGTATAATTTTTTATACGTAATACTATGAGATTTATTTAATATAAAACAAATTTTAAAATTTATGAAACTCTAGCCAAACATAAAATAAATGATATTAAACATAAAGCTATTTGAGCACATTGGGAATAGGCTTGCGCGGCAAATTTTGTGGTCAAAATTGAAAAAATGACCAAGAAACTGACTTTATATTGTACAAATATGTACAAACAAAGACTTATACCTAAATTCTCTGCTCAATTTTAATTAGAAATTATTTTTAAAAAATTTTAAAATCAAAATTTTTAGATTTTTATTATTTTTTTTAGAAAAAAGTTCTTAAAATAATTTCTAATTAAAATTGAGATGAGAATTCAGATATAAGTCTTTGTTCATACATATTTGTACAATATAAAGTCATTTTCTTGGTCATTTTTTCAATTTTGCCCTCAAAATTTGCCGCGCAAGCCTAATCCATCTGTGTTCAAATAGCTCTTTATGTTTAATATAATTTATTTTAGTTTTGGCTAAAGTTTCATAAATTTTAAAATTTGTTTTATATTAAATAAATCCTTATAGAATTACATATAAAAATTTTACTTATATATTGAGTAGTTAAAAAATTACATGAAAGATCAAACTACGCTTTGTAGTACCTTCTTTGCTAATTTTTAAGACTCTCATGACCCCTTAAACATTTTATAGAATACAGTGGTGGCCAAAATTATAAGGACAACTGAAAATTGAACAGAACATTTTTATTTCTGAATTAAATGAAAAAGTATTTCGACATAAAATATTTCTTTATGCTATAAATCATTCAAGAACAATAAAAAAACTTAAACTAGAAAATTTTAGTTTATAAAAATAATAAACACAAATTGTATTGTTAGGAAACTGGACAAAATTATAAGGACATTTAAAATTTTCAAGTCCTAACAATTAATAATTAATAAGTTCACCCTCATTTTCAATTACTTTAATTAATCTTGACTCATAGAGCTCGTTAGTTTCTTTAGGGTGCTCACACATAACATTTTTCCATGCCATTTCAATTGATGACATCAGTTCTCGTTTGTTATGGTATTGAGTGCCATTTTTGTAAACTTCATACGACAAAGTACCCCACAAATTCTCGATTGGGTTCTGATCGGGACTTTTAGGTGGCCAATCAGTCAATAGTTTTACAGAATTAGCGTTAAACCATGATTTTGAAGCTGCGGACACGTGTATGAATGCATTGTCCTGTTAGAATAAATAGTCACCACTGGTTATCATCGGTGCTTGTGGCAAAAGATTGTCACCCAGCATATCAACATAACTATTTGAGTTCATTTTCCCTTGAATAAATACTATTTCTGTAGTTCCAGAGGCTGCGTAACCTGCCCAGACCATTACCGAGCCGCCACCATATAAACGCTTTGAAAAGATTTCTTTTCAAAGAAGCCCAAAAAAGTCCGTCTAGGTTAAACTTCTTTTCATCAGAAAAGACAACATCATCCCATTTGTTTTCCCCTTTCACTTTTAAGTATGGTTTAGAAAGCCACGATAAGTATTTTCATGTAAGATTTTTACAAATTGAAGACCCGAAACAATTTGTTTTGGATTTAAATTCCATTTCCTCGCAAATTTATGTTGATTTCTTGCCGAGAAAATTTACTTGATTTGTGGACGCCTTCCCCGCCCTACCCCCCCCCCCCACAAAATAAGGACTAGGGTACTTGACCGTATCGCTACAAGACGCCAAAATATTAAAATGATAATAGTTTGAACCCAAAAAAACAAGCATCAATTAGCACCATCAAAGGAACAACACCGTTTTTCTATTAGAGATGGACAAATAGTCAAGACAGAATCAAAATTGCCCCGAAACAGCGTTGAAGAAAACAATAAAAAGAAAAAACAGAAATAAAATAAAGGAACAATCAAAAACATATGAAATAATGAAAAAATAATAACATTATGAAAAGAATAGCAAAATTCAACCAAAACAAAGTAGAAAAACACAAAATTCATAAGTCTAGATTTTTTTTTTATATAAAATTATCACGGAACGTAATTTAAAGTGAAACACAATCACAGCGAAAGAGACCCAATGACAGCGGGGATCCAAACAAAGGTGCATTTGCGCTTATCAAAAAAAAAAAAAAAAATGCATTTCAAAGCCCAAATTTCTTGGTCTGTAGTGAATCTAGTTAAAAAAGTTTTTTTATATAAAAAAAATTTAATGACTAACAAGTCTCTATGATCCCACGTTTTGAAATGGGATTGAAAGTTATTTATTGAAAATTTAAAAAAAAAAAGTATTTAAGCAAATTTCAAAAAGCGAGATTATCGTAACCTGTTAGTTACATTTATCATATAAGAAAAAACGTTTGTAATCATATGTAATACAGCCGGAGAAGTGTGGCTTATACAATCAATTTTTTTTTTTCAATTGGGTTAATGCAGAGGCACTTTGGTTTGGAGACCCGCTTACCATCAATCTCTTTTGCCCTTAAAGAAATATTTTTTGTGACAAAATTATGCTTTGAGATTCTACTAATTTTTATTCGGCACCCGCCATTCCTCGAAAAAACAATGTATGTTTTTTTAATTAAATGAAAGAAAAAGAGTTATAATTTTTGGCTACGACACTTCCAAACGCTAATTGTCAAAAAATACATATATTTTTTCCTAAGAGTGGTATGCACTGTCATTGGACCATTAATAAAAAACGACAAATATACCAAATAAGAATAGGATAGATTCATTCAATGCTAATATTATTTTGGTATACTTCGTTCAGTCTATTATTCAGTATATTATTCAGTATACTTCGCTTAATTGAGTTTAAACGGTTGTTGATGTCACTTACTGTTACGAACCTAGTTTTCTCAAAATAAGGATTTTAGTAAGTATTTACGTTACAGGAAAGTGGGCTATTTTAGATATTTTAGAACTTCTTGTTTCATTTTGACATTTTTGCTGCTTTTAAGCCACATTTCTCCGGCTGCATTGAATATTTTTAGAAACGTTTTCTTACATGATAAATGTAGCTGACTTACTCTCTTAAAACAAAGGAGTGAAATCCACTCCCGTATGCGAAGTGCATTTTCGACACTGGAAAGGAGTGAATATTAACTCAGACTGGAGTTAAAATCACTCGTTTGGAGTGATCTTGTCGCAGATTCAACATACAAAGGATCCACTCCTGTAGGAGGAGTGCAGTTTCGACTCTGGAGAAGTGAAAATCAACCCAGACTGAGTTAAAATCACTCGTTTGTTTTAAGGTTAGATCATAGTTAGCGACAGCAAAAATGAGCAATTCTTAGTATTGATTTCGAAAGGCTCTAAATATTTTAAAAATTATGGTGCAATAAAAAATTTTAACCAAATTATAAATTGTGCTTTTGTTATTATATTTACTCCTAAGAATCTTATTTTTAAAAAATTTCAAAAATACAAGGATTTTTTCGGTACACTTTGTACAAAAAAAACTATGCAATGAAAGCCTACAAAAAAAATTCAAATGCAAGTAAACAGTAAGATTGATTTTACTCGCCTATTTTTTTTTTGCCTAAAATAATTTTTAAATTTTTATTTTAAAACATTATATTCTTTTGGGTAAGTTGTCGCTCTGCGCTTTGAAAAAGCCTGGTTCCATCGAAATATATTGAAGAAAAAAGACAATTAGAATAAAAATTAATAATTGTTATTTAAAAATAAAGAATAAAAATCCGAACGTTTAAGAAATAAAATAAAATTAATAAGAAAGCAATTGAAAACTCTAGATAAGTCGTCTGCACGCCGCACAATGGGGCCAAATCAAAATCTAGCGCGCCAAAACTCAAAAAATCGACTTTCAAAAAAAATCTTTTTACTTATATTTATGTAAAACTAGGATGTTGGGGAACATGTTTACATAATATTATAATCGACAGATGGTTTGTATGGAATTGGCAGGCGGCCAAAATCGAAGGTTTTTGTTTCTCGCTAATTTGCCTTTTGTTTAGTCAGCTGTCTACTTCTAAAGTGAGAGGTCGTGTACCAGTGTTATATGGTTAATTTGTGCGATTTTTGAAATAGAACCTTTTAAACAAAGTATGTACATTATATTTATGTACCTTTTAATGATTATTGTAAAGTTAATATTACACCTTAAACTCGATAGATGTAGATTATGAAAAATGCGAAAATTAAAATATATGCACGGTATTCAAAAAGGTGCAACTTTTTTGCAACTCCTTGCAACGCCGTAATTTTATTGTTGCAATGTAATATCAAGTCTACTGAACACATTCCATAAAGTTTTACTTGCAATAATTCGCAATCTCATGAGATTTCTTTTTTTTTAATGTACACACAAGTGGCTAACCATTTCACGAAACGTTAGAGAATAGCAAAGTAAAACTTTTAATTGAGAAGTTAACTAATGCGGCACTCGTATAAAACTTATAGAGACACTTCCTACACCAAAAATCATTGACAATTTAGTGAAAGTGAAAAAAACACCGCATAAAAGAAGCTATTCTTTGATATGATTTATCCACTTCGCATGCAAAATTCAATTCATGGCAAATGTTCTAGTTCTACCGACAGCTTACCGTATAGACACACGGAAGTTTGAATCATGATAAAAAAAAAAGTATGATTTAGGAGAAATAATAAATAATGTCAATCAATAATGGTCTTAAGATCACTTAACAGTAATTTTTTATGCAATTTAAGATTCCCACACAACTCTTTGTGGCGATCTGACGGGCAGGGAAAGCTGAATTAATTTTGGCGCGGTAGATTTCAATTTGGCCCCACTGTTCGCCGTTGTGAACTTTAGTAAACAACCCACGGAACATAAATGGGGACGTCACAACCGCTCGACCAATAGCAGAACGGTTAAAACAAGAACTAATTTCTGCGAGTTTTTAAAATTAAATATTAAATTAAACAAATTTTTTTCGATGTTTTAACCAGGATATTCGGAATCTCTCGGATATTCGGAGCTCTAAATCATTTAAAAATTATGGTACAATAAAGAAATTGAACCATATTATAAATTGTAGTATTGATTTCGGAAGGCTCTGAATCATTTAAAAATTATGGTTCAATAAAAAAAATGAACCATATTATAAATTGTACTTTTATTATTATATTTACTCCTACGAATCTTATTTTTAAAAATTTCAAAAACACAAGTATTTTTCGGTACTCTTTGTACAAAAAAATTTACAATGAAAGCACACACAAAAAAAAATCAAACGCAAGTAAACAGTAAGATTGATATTGGTCACCTATTTTTTTTTGCCAAAAATAATTTTTAATTTTACTTTAAAACATTATATTCTACATTCATAAAAATTCTGATTTTCAACGAAGAAAAGCGTAAAATATTTTTTTTTTTTTAAATTTGTAAGACTAAATTAGGTGACTAAAATAGATCTAAAATGGTTTTATGACACACACAAAAAAATTATTTAGAAATGGTTAATAGATTTGGAGAAAAGTGTACATATGTGTTAAAAATTATAGTTTTGAGAAAAACGGAAAAAACAAATACAGTCGAACACCTTTAACACGAACTCGAAGCATTTCTTGTTCATCGTATTTCGTGTAAATCGACAGGTATTATTTTTTAAAATTGAGCCAGTGAATAGTTTTCAAATATCAACACAAAAAAAATCATATTTGATAATGCAATACATAAATAATACAAGCATGCAATTAGTAATTCAAAGAAGGCGTGACGCATGTGTTTATTTTTATAATTTTTTATAAGAAATAATTAACCAATCGATACAAAATTGGTCTCATTCGATAGATCGGGCTTCCATCTATCAGAAAATACTGGTTTTAAAAATTCAATTTTTTGGTCCTTTTTAACTATGATCTCCCCTTAAGAGTGTACAAGTCCCTATGATCCCGCTTTTTAATTCTCAATAAGTAATGTTACAGATTTTTTAATAACAGTATTATACATTTCGAAATCAGCTAGTTTTTATACGGCTAACACTTATCCTCAAAAATAGGACCAGCGTTTATTAGTTAAAGTTAAACTGTGAGTTTATGATTCAGTTCATACAATGGGAAAATTTATCAATCTAACTTATTTTATTTAAAAAAGTGGTACACACTGTAAGCGTTAAATGAATATAAAAGTTCAAGAAGAAAACAACGAATACGAAGTTTGGCGAATCGTTAAAGAACTTTTTTTTTTATTTCAGATTTTTTGCTGCTTTTAACATTTAAAAGTTTATATGCATCATATCAACTTCCAACTCAACTTGGATACTCAAACAGCACCTACATCATCTGACGATGGTGGGAAAGTAAAATGTGAAGTACTTACATTTGTGAAGTGTGAAAATTCTTTGTACACGTGTCTTCTGATCTGAATTTTAAAAAAATAAAAAGAGCAGATAGAAACGAACGCCAATCGAATCTGTATAAAAGAATGTACCGTTTTTCCCTCTTTCCCTTTTAAGTATGGTTTGGAAAGCCACGATAAGTATTGCCATGTAAGATTTCTAAACTGAAGTCCCGAAACAATTTTTATTGGATTTAAACTCCATTTCCCTGCAAATTTATGTTGATTTCTCGCGGAGAAAAATTTCGTGATATTTGACGAGACAATACCCCTTCCCCTCCCCCCATACACACAAAATGAGAAGGAATGGGGTACTTGACTGTATCGCTAAAAAAATACCCTCCAACATATAAAATAATTATAGTTTGAACCCAAAATTAACAAATACAAAAATAATAATACAAAAATTGTCGACCAACAACAGGCCAGAGGCCCAGAAAGGTTGGTTCAAAATATATCTAATTCCATACCAGTTTCCAATAGTTATCGAGATTCTTTTAAAATCTTCCACTCTCTTCGAATACACAACATATTCTGGTAAAGCATTCCACTCATTGACGACTTCATTGTAAAAATAATGTTTTCTTACCTCCCTTCTAAAGCATGATTTATTCAATTTCTGACCCTGGTCCGGCTATTTAAGGTAAAACCTAAGCCCTCCATGTCTCCCTGTTTAATGAACTTGAACAACTGAATTCAATCGACCCTTGATCTCCTGTTTTCCAAGGAATACATGTTTAACGATCTTAAGGCTGCTCATCACCCCCATTCCCCGAACTCCTTCGATCGGGCTTGCTAATGTTAAGTCTATGGGGGAAAATGTTTTTTGTTAAAAAAAAAAGCAAAGAAATTATAGGAATATTTTGATGCGGTTTCTTTTTAATTCATAAAAATACAATAAAGTAGTGCTTTTAGAAGTTATTTTTTTAAAAACGTTACTTGCCTTTTTTTAATAGAAAAAAAATTTAGATTAAAAAAAAGTAAATAACGTTTTTAAAAAAATAACCTCTAAAAGCACTACTTTATTGGATTTTTATGAATTAAAAAAAAACGCATCAAAATATTCCTATAATTTCTTTGCTTTTTTTGGAACAAAAACCATTTTTCCCCCATTGACTTCCCATTAGCAAGCCCGATCGAAGGAGGACGGGGGTATGGGGGTGGTGAGCAGCCTTAATCTATTACCATAATCAATACCCGATAAACCCTTAATCATTCTTGTAGCCTTATGCTGAACTTTTTCAAGCATTTCAATATATTTTCTGAGGAAGGGGGACCAAAACTGAACAGCAGTAACATTTAGCAGTAACAGACGTATATATATATTTTGCAAAAAAGGATATTTTCTAATTAACCAAACATAACTAAACTTTTTTGCAATCGGCTTATGTCTTTAATGACGTCTAAAGCTAATAAAGTGTTTCCACATGGACCAGATAGTTGCAAATAGTATATGACTAGATTTTTTTTGGACGAAATTATCACGGAACGTAATTTGAAGATACCAAATAAAATATAATCAAACTTCGTAAGGTGAATGATACCGCATAACTGCGAGTCTCTCTCCCACTTCGGAAAATTTATAGCTAGTTAGTAGTAAAATCGGGTGGTATGTGCTGTTTAAAATTATCACAACGAATATAAAAGAGGGAAAATTTGGAGGGTTTTATTTGAAATACAATTTTAAAATATCGAAAAAGAAAATAAATATTTTAATTTTCTGAAAACTGACGTAAAATTTGCCGTCCTCAAAAATTCGCCGCTCTAGGCTACAGCCTACTTAGCCTATTTAGAAATACGGCCCTGTCTAAACCAAAGTGCCTCTCTGTATATATAATGGAAAACGACGGATTTTCCCAAGCCAAATTTCTTCGGCTTTGATGAATGTAGTTATAAATGTGTTTTTAATATATGTAATAAATGCAAATGACTAACAAGTCCCAATGATCCAACTTTTTGAACTGGGATCGAAAAATATTTATTGAAAATTAAAAAAAAATATTCAAACAAATTTTAAAAAATATATAGGATTATCGAGACATATAAGTCCAGTTACAATCATCATATAAAAAAAACTGTTTATAAAAATATGTAGTGCAGCAGAAGAGTTTCTTAAACAATCCTTTTTTCCATTGGGTTGATGCAGATTTCTTTGGTTTCGAGATAGATTATATTAAAATAATTTATACATGCATGAAGATTTTATTAATTTTTTAAATAGCACCCTCCTATCCTCGACGAAAATGACAAGCGGGTTTTTTTTTTTGCTAAAGAATATTGTTAGTATGCTTGAACTACTATTATAATTGATAATTTTCTAATAAAAATTATTTTGCCTCAAAAAGTGGTAACAACTTTCATTATTCATTAATTTAAAAGAGTTATCGAGACCTTCAGTTAAGTTTATCATATAAAAAAAACATTCGTAAACTTATGTAATACAGCCAACATCCGGAGAAGTGTGGCTTAGACAATAATTTTCCCATGGAATTATAGCAGATGCACTTCTGCTGGAAACCCGCTTTGTCTCAGGCTCTTTTGCCCTTAATGAAACATTTTTTTATTAACAAAATTTTGCTTTGCAATTCTACTAATTTTTATTCCGCACCCTATCCTCGATGAAATTTACAAGAGTTTGTTATTGACTGAAAGAAAAAGAGTTATAGTAAGTGTTTCCACTCCAAAAAATTAAAAATCCTTCCTAGCACTCGTTTGGGACCTTGGCAATTTCTTCAGATATGGACATTTTGTTTATACTTCCCACCACCCTTATTTAAAACACTTAAGGGATGGAAAAACGAAACCAGTTTTGTCTCAGTCGAAGTATTCCTCTCCTTGAAAGACTGTTTGTATGTGTATCCCTTTAAAACCGAGCTATGACGATCGTGTGGGAATAGAAGAGAATGTTCAAGCTTTTCAAGCATTTTGTAGCCCATTCAGCAATTTTCGTAAGATCATTTTGTAATTTCTCAATTTGCTCAACAGAATTTACTGAATCGTCACTTTTATGTCATATGCAAAATTTCAATAAATAATGTTACACAAGTCTAACCAATTTCGAAGAGTGAAATTATTGAAGTCTGTAAATCAGTTACATTCATAACCATTAAAAAATATTTATAAAAATATTCAATACAACGGGGAAACGGGGCATATAAATCATTTATTCCCTTTGGATTAACACAAAGGTATTTTAGGTTTGGAGACCCTGCTTTAAATCAGATTTTTTGCAGTAACAGCATTATGTTTTAACAATATTACGCATCCTAAATCTGACAGTTTTAATACGGCATACACTTTAGTGATGGGTCGGTTCGGAATGAACGGGTCCGAAGGAACGGGTCCTCAAATGGAACGACTCGGTCCGGTCCACTGTTTCAAAAGGAACGGGTCCATCGTTCCAACTGCATAATTAAAAAAATTTTGCGAACTTTTTTTACTATAAATTTCAAAAAATGTAGAATTTACAAACATTGTGAAACTTGGAACTGAAATTGGATTAAAAATTGATGCTTGCCGCTTTAAATATAAATACACCGTAGGCTTAGAGAGTCTGCCCGATTGTTAAATAATAATACTTGCCTGAACAGAACATTGAGTCATAATCTTCTTATTCCAGTCTCGTTCCAGTATAAATAGCAATACCCTTTCGGTCCGGAACGGATAGCCGGACCGGTTCCTTCCAAAATCCGTAAATGTCGGTCTAACTGTCATATATTAATATATATCTCTTCGGTCCGGAATCCGGACCAAATCGTTCCAGAATTGGGGAATTCGGTCCGTATGTATATTACTTTTGACTGCCCTGTACATTGGATCCCGATATTCTCGCTTCAGTACATAATATGTCTTTTTCGAAAACTATTTCGGTCCGAAAGGGCGATGACCGGACCGGCTCGTTCAAAAATCCGTGAATGTCGATCCGACTGCTAAATGCTTGAACATGAACATTATTTCCGATCTTCGAGCAACAGCACATTATTTTATGTTTTTGGTGCACTTTTACTGTGTTTTAAATATAGTAGTACCAATCGGACCGGAACGGCTGACAGGACCGGTTCGTTCCAAAATCCGAAATTATCGGTCCGACTGCTAAATTATTTTATATTTTCGGTGCACTTTTACTTTACTTTCAAAAGAAAGTATCATTCGATCCGGATCGGATGACCGGACCGGTTCGTTCCAGAATCCGAAACTATCGGTCCGACTGCTAAATTATTTTATATTTTCGGTGCACTTTTACTTTACTTTAAATAGCAGTACCATTCGATCCGGAACGGATACCGGACCGGTTTGTTCCAAAATCCGAAACTATCGGTCCGACTGCTAAATTATTTTATATTTTCGGTGCACTTTTACTTTACTTTAAATAGCAGTACCATATTCGGTCCGGACCGGATACCAGACCGGTTCGTTCCAAAATCCGAAACTATCGGTCCGACTGCTAAATTATTTTATATTTTCGGTGCACTTTTACTTTACTTTAAATAGCAGTACCATATTCGGTCCGGACCGGATACCAGACCGGTTCGTTCCAAAATCCGAAACTATCGGTCCGACTGCTAAATTATTTTATATTTTCGGTGCACTTTTACTTTACTTTAAAAAGAAAGTATCATTCGATCCGGATCGGATGACCGGACCGGTTCGTTCCAGAAATCCGAAACTATCGGTCCGACTGCTAAATTATTTTATATTTTCGGTGCACTTTTACTTTACTTTAAATAGCAGTACCATTCGATCCGGAACGGATACCGGACCGGTTTGTTCCAAAATCCGAAACTATCGGTCCGACTGCTAAATTATTTTATATTTTCGGTGCACTTTTACTTTACTTTAAATAGCAGTACCATATTCGGTCCGGACCGGATACCAGACCGGTTCGTTCCAAAATCCGAAACTATCGGTCCGACTGCTAAATTATTTTATATTTTCGGTGCACTTTTACTTTACTTTAAATAGCAGTACCTTATATTCGGTCCGGACCGGATACCAGACCGGTTCGTTTCCAAAATCCGAAACTATCGGTCCGACTGCTAAATTATTTTATATTTTCGGTGCACTTTTACTTTACTTTAAATAGCAGTACCATTCGATCCGGAACGGATACCGGACCGGTTCGTTCCAAAACCGAAACTATCGGTCCGACTGCTAAATTATTTTATGTTTTCGGTGCACTTTTACTTTACTTTCAATAGCAGTACCATTCGGTCTGAAACGGATACCGGACAGGTTCGTTCCAAAATCCGAAACTATCGGTCCGACTCACAGTGGGGTATTTGACCCGAATTCTTGGCCATAAATAAAAAAAAAGTTTTTAGCTAAAATTACAAAATTGGTATCTTTTTATAGCTAAATAAGTGGTGCATCTATCCATATAAAGAATTATTATCTTATACAAAAACATTCATTTTTATTAGCATCGAAAGTCGGATTTTTGATAAAATTATTGTACTTTTTTCTAGCATTTCAGCGTTTTTTTATGTTTACTAATTAATTTCTGGCTGATTCAAAAGAATTTTGTTTAATACTACAAAAAGTGCATGTAATAGAGGAACATTTGAGCTTTATTATAAAATAAAAAAATATTTTTTAAAAAATATTTTTGACTTTAAATTCAATAATTAAAGTTAAAAAAGATAATTTTTTATAGCAAATTTTTTTAAAAACGTGATATTTTGTTAAGGTGCCCGTCTGAATCCGGCACATCTACTTCCACCGGCATAGTCCTCAAACATTGGTTTTTCATGTTCAATAGTCAAAACTTACTACTTTTTGCTATCTTCGCAAAAAAATTAGTTTTTTTGTAAAATAGCAAATCCAAATACGCTCTTAAGATTTCGAGTAATAATTGGATTTTTGCTGGATATTGTTTTAAGAAGTCTTTATGCATGTTTTATAGGATGCTGAATACGAATATGAGGTTAAATAATTAAAAAATGTGAGTTTGAATACTATAGGTAAAAAAAGAGAAAAATCATAAAGCACTTTGATTACGGAATTATTTAGTTCAGATACTTTGAACACGCATGCCTTAAGGGGGTAAACTTATATTTCTTTTTAGAATCTTCAAAAACATATTCGTATATAACTTTGGTCACCTTATTTTTTTTTAAATAATAACTAATACCATATAATTGTTCTATGCTTTGGAACAAACCTACTCCTACAACTGTTTTCAGCAAGAAGTACTAGACTTGCTTTTAAATGCCCCCTAATCATTCACATTTCGGCACTGAAACCTAAGAAGTTAGTAGCATTCCATCTGTGTAAACAAATCCCTGTACCCCATTTTTCGGGAATGAGGGGGGATGGATACAAAATTTATTGCTAAAGATAAAAGTACAGCACCGCATAGAGAGTGTCACACAACTAAGACATTGAAACGATTTCCGGCCTGAAACAACTTTGCAGACTTGCAGTTACTTTACTATTTGGAGAACTAGATATTAGTTAATAGTTACATTTGAAGGCGCAGAGAGTACTTAGAGTGTTAGAAGACGGACCCCAAGATTTCGAAACGTAATTGTGATTTATTCCGTAAAAGAAAGTCTGATTACCCTTTTTTTAAACGAATTGTTGAGCTTAAGTTTGCTTAAGTTTACATTTGGTCCATGAGCAATAATTTTAAATTGTTATTAAATATTTGAAAATAACCTCTTTTAAAATCAATTGATGGTGTCTTTTAGACGGAACTTATGAAAACATTTAGATAAAGTATTCAATGTAAAATTTGCATATACAAATTAAGATAGTTCTGTGTTTCGTAGTGAGCAGAAAACAGCGCAAAAGATATTTGTTATCTTGTTATGAAGTAATATTATTTATTTTTAAGTTGTTTTCGATTGTTTTATTGAATGAACGTTATACCACAGATTCATGGACAATTACTTCGATTAACGTTTGTTTTCGTTGTTAATTTGCGTAGCAAACTATATTGCTCATTGTATCCAACTTTTACTCGTATTGTGGTATGATTTATATATAACTAGTATTTAGTGCATCACAATCAATGTTGAATCTTAATTTTAATCACTCGATGTTTTATGAATACATTTTGTGGTGATATTTGAGACCCTACTCCAGTAATCTTGTTGAACAGGGGTAACCGGTCATCTCTTGACATGACGGGACGGCCTTGCATAAATGCAACACATATGATATGAACAAAAGATTTGTAGCGTTAATTTTAACATATTACAAAATTTAAGTTGAAAAAAAAAATAGTATACATTTATTTGTTAGCAATTTCCGCAGACGCCCGGAACCACGCAACGGCCCTGCCCCCATAAAAAAAAACGCACGTCTCTTAAAATGAAGCTTAATAGGTTCATTTATTAACCAAAAATTCAGTCGAAATTAAAAAAAATGCTATTTTAATACAAATTCTGCCCAAAAATATTTTTGGCCAAGAATTTGGGTCAAATACCCCACTGTGCGACTGCTAAATTATTTTATATTTTCTGTCCACTTTTACTTTACTTTCAAAAGAAAGTATCATTGGATCCGGATCGGATGACCGGACCGGTTCGTTCCAGAATCCGAAACTATCGGTCCGACTGCTACATTATTTTATATTTTCGGTGCACCTTTACTTTACTTTAAATAGCAGTACCATTCGATCCGGAACGGATACCGGACTGGTTCGTTCCAAAATCCGAAGCTATCGGTCCGACTGCTAAATTATTTTATGTTTTCGGTGCACTTTTACTTTACTTTCAATAGCAGTACCATTCGGTCCGAAACGGATACCGGACCGGTTCGTTCCAAAATCCGAAGCTATCGGTCCGACTGCTAAATTATTTTATGTTTTCGGTGCACTTTTACTTTACTTTCAATAGCAGTACCATTCGGTCTGAAACGGATACCGGACCGGTTCGTTCCAAAATCCGAAGCTATCGGTCCGACTGCTAAATTATTTTATGTTTTCGGTGCACTTTTACTTTACTTTCAATAGCAGTACCATTCGGTCTGAAACGGATACCGGACCGGTTCGTTCCAAAATCCGAAGCTATCGGTCCGACTGCTAAATTATTTTATGTTTTCGGTGCACTTTTACTTTACTTTCAATAGCAGTACCATTCGGTCTGAAACGGATACTGGACCGGTTCGTTCCAAAATCCGAAGCTATCGGTCCGACTGCTAAATTATTTTATGTTTTCGGTGCACTTTTACTTTACTTTCAATAGCAGTACCATTCGGTCTGAAACGGATACCGGACCGGTTCGTTCCAAAATCCGAAGCTATCGGTCCGACTGCTAAATTATTTTATGTTTTCGGTGCACTTTTACTTTACTTTCAATAGCAGTACCATTCGGTCTGAAACGGATACCGGACCGGTTCGTTCCAAAACCGAAACTATCGGTCCGACTGCTAAATTATTTTATGTTTTCGGTGCACTTTTACTTTACTTTCAATAGCAGTACCATTCGGTCCGAAACGGATACCGGACTGGTTCGTTCCAAAATCCGAAGCTATCGGTCCGACTCCTAAATTATTTTATGTTTTCGGTGCACTTTTACTTTACTTTCAATAGCAGTACCATTCGGTCCGAAACGGATACCGGACCGGTTCGTTCCAAAACCGAAACTATCGGTCCGACTGCTAAATTATTTTATATTTTCTGTCCACTTTTACTTTACTTTAAATAGCAGTACCATATTCGGTCCGGACCGGTTCGTTCCAAAATCCGAACATGTCGGTCAGACTGCCATACTGATATCTCTTCGGTCCTGAGGCCGGACGAAATCGTTCAAAAATCAGGGAATGTCTGTCCGACTGCTAAATATATGTTTTACATTTGACTAGCTTGGGACATTGTTTCCGATCTTCTCGCTCCAGCATATTATTTTACATTTTCGGTGCACTTTTACTTTCAAGTAGTACTCATTTGGTCCGGAACGGATGACCGGACCGGCTCGTTCCAAAATCAGTGAATGTCGGTCCGACTGCTAAATTTATGTTTTACTTTTGACTTGCTTGAACATGAACATTGTTTCCGATCTTCGCGTTACAGCACATTATTTTATATTTTCGGTGCAGTTTTACTGCATTTTAAATAAATAGTACCAGTCGGTCCGGCGGAACGGATGACTGGACCGGTTCGTTCCAAAATCCGAAACTGTCGGTCCGATTGCTGAATTCATGTTTTACTTTTGACTTGCTTGAACTTTGTTTCCGATCTTCTCGTTCCAGCATAGCATAATATTCTATATTTTCAGTGCAGTTCTACTTTACTTTCAATAGTAGTACCCCTTCGGTTCAGAACGGAGGGTCGGACCGGTTCGTTCTAAAATCCGAACATGTCATGTCGGTCAGACTGTTATATACATCTTTTCGGCCCGGAAGCCGGAAGATATTGTTCATAAATCAGGTAATGTCTGTCCGACTATTAAATGTATATTACTTTTGACTAGCCTACATACATTGTTTCCCGATCATCTCGTTCCCGCACAATATTTAATATTTTTGATACACTTTTACTATATTTTAAATAGTAGAACCCTTTTGGTCTGAAACGAGTGACCGGACCGACTGGTTCCAAAATCCGTGAATTTCGATCAGATTGTCATATTGATGTCTTTTCGGGCTGAAAAAATTATTCAAAAATCAGGGAAAGTCGGTCCGACCATTAAATGTGGAGGCTGGAGCCCAGTCGGTAAGGCGCATGCCTAACTAGCGAAAGTTCAAAGGATCGGATCCGGGCTTTTCAAAAAAAAAAACTGCCGGCCCATAAAAGGTCTGTAAAGCCCAGCAGTTTGACGAATAACACCCAATAATTGTTCCAAAGTCCCGGTGAGTCCCAAAGTACGATGCATGTCGCTCGTAAAAGTTGCATTATATGTGCTTACTACTCAAGCGCCATCTCGTCACTTGACTGTGAGTCGAAATTATAACTCCCTTGTAAAGCTCTAAAGCGATGATAATTTAAATCAACCTTACTGTATTTTAAATATGGTTTTTAAATAGTAGTACCCTTTCGGCCCGGAACGGTTCATTCTAAAATCAAGGAATGTCAGTCCGGTCCGACTACAATTTTTTAGTTTTTTTAAACCCCTATTTCAAATAATCTTATTGTCGTTTTTTCAAACCTTTTCAGCAAATTATTATATAATAGTCTCAAGCATACCGCCTGTTCTTTCCGATCAATTAACATTCCATTTTAAATTTTAACTTTTTACCTTGACTTAATTGTTCTTAATTCACACGAAAGCAATGTCTTTTACTTACAGTGTTTGTGAATTTCTTCATAACAAAAATTAAGAAGCTTCAAAACATAATTCTAAATAACGATTACGCAAGCAGAGAATTACAGTGTCAACATTTATAAGACTTCTCCTATACGCATAACATTGAACCTCAGAAGCATACAAGAAGAGTTGATACAATCCAAATACTTTTTCCTTCGGTCGGCTAGAGAGAGCAGATGCGAGTACATGTACAACTCCCCTAAAAAGACAAGGATTTCCAAGAAATTCTCCCCCAACCCCTACTCAATAACAACATCAGCAAAAAGAAGTACACTTATCCTAAAAATAGGACTAGCGTTTTACAACCTCATTTTAACGCAATGAATAGTTTGTATACATAATTGAGGATGATTTTCTTTATTTAATTTATTTTATTTGAAAATGTGGTACAAGCTTTATGTATTAAATTAATAAAAAAGTGCAAATAGAAAACAACGAAATGCGAAATTTGGCGAATCGCGCGCGTTAGAAACTTTTTATTTCAGACTTTTTGCTGCTTTTAACATTTAAAAGTTTATATGTTCAAATCAACTTCCAACCCCCAACTTGGACACTCAAACAGCACCTACATCATCTGCCGGGAAAGAAAAATGTAAAATACTTATATAATATAATTGTGAAATATGAAAACGCTTTGGACACGTGTCTTATAGATACTTAGCAATTGTTAATTTTCAAATAAAATGATTTTGTTTCAAAAAGTGGTACAAGTTTCATTGTTCATTAATCTAAAAGAGTATGAATGTGAGAATTTAGAGACTTGTAAGTCAGTTGCATTTATCATATAAAAAAAGTTTGTAAACATATGTAATACAGTCGGAGAAGTGTGGCTTTTAGACTATCAGTTTTTCGATTGGGTTAACCCTCTAATGCATGAATTTTTATTTTCATCCCAAAAAAATATATATGTATCTTCAATGCTCATACATTATGGGAAAAATACTGAAAAAAATTTAACTGCATTAGGTTTTAAATAATTTCAATTTAAAAAAAAAAATTCCATGTGACAAAAACCAACTAAAAAATTCCAATTTTGATAATAATGACTAGAAAACTACTAAATATATTTTAAAATAACCCTTTTTAACTATATATATTTTTTCAAAACAATTTATTTGTATTTAGTACTAAAATTATTATACTTTGACTTACGCCAGAAAACGTAATTTCACAACAGTTAATAACCTCCCTCTTTAATTTTGAATACACTTTTACTACTGTCATTTATGAGTTTTATTATTAACTAAAACTTCAGAATGGAATGTAATAGATGAAAAAAACACAAATTTGTCAAGATTGAGGTCTACTTTAATAGAATAAAGTGGATTATGTAACTTGTTACCAAACGGTAACAGTATGCATTAGAGGGTTAATGTTTACTGCAGAGGCACTTTGGTTTGGAGACCCGCTTTCCGTCAATCTCGCCAAAGAAATATTTTTTATTAACAAAATTATGCTTTGCGATTCTACAAATTTTTATTCGGCACCCTCCTATTCTCGAAGAAACAATGTTATTTTTTTTATTATTAAATGAAAGAAGGAGACTTAGTTATTAGCTACAACACGCTAATTGTCATATATCAAAAACGACAAATACCCAAATAGAATAAGATAGATTTAAGCAATGATTATATTATTTTGGTATACTTCTAAAGCTCTAGATTAGCGGTCGCCAGTCGCCAACTGGAGACTATTACATCGAAAGTGGCTACCTAAAAATCGAACCCCAGTCGCCAAATGTGGCGATCATAATTTTTCCTTTTTGTTCAACATATAATTAATACTGAAGCTGCATTTATAAAATAATAAAACGCTCCGATACGATTCTGTCTGGAAGAAAGACTTGATGACAGTTGTTGCTCATCGGTGAAATTTTCCATCCTCCTCCGTGTGTCGTAAATGGTGCTGGGCGATGAAAATCTTAAATGCAAATTTGATTTTTAAATTTTGCTTTGCGATTTCGGCAATACAATATACAGGTGATTGATTTACATCTGATTAAGATCTCAACTATTCATTTAAACAATTTTGATATGAGAAAATTTCATGAACAATCGTGGGTCGTGGGCAACGTCAAGAATTCTCCGAAACTAATAGTTCGTTGAACTGATTGTACATAAAATAATTTTCTCCTAACAATAATGGCCAATCACATAATACTACATATTTTGTATGATACTTTTTTTTACTGTCAATCTTATCATATCAAAAATGTCATTAATAAAATTTTCTTTTGTGGAAAATCGCACTTTCTTTTTGTCGTATATACTGAAATTGTCTGCTAAAAATCGAAATGTGGCTACCATTTTTTTTCACTCTGGTAGCCACTGGCTACTATTAAAAATTCCCAGTCTAGAGCATTATATACTTCGTTCAATACAGCCGGAGAAATGTGGTTTTGACAATTCTTTTTTTTTCCATTGGATTAAAGAAGAGGAACCTAGGTGTAGAAACACGCTTAGGATCAAGCTCTTTTGTCCTTAACGAAACCATTTTTTTTACTAATATTATTAAAAATCGCTTCCAGCTAAAAGGACATAAATATGAATCAGAATAGCGTGGATTTTTTTTTTGTTAATTTTATTTTGGTATATTTTGGAAAAAACATGGTCTGTCACACGAATCTACTTCAACCGTCACCTACAATCACCATAGGGCCATTTTAAAAGGGCAACAATATAAACATTCTTTTCAAAATGGGAATAGAACCAAGGCCCATAGCTTTATACATAGGGTTACCGCAAGGCGGCGCTACTGCTAACTCTAAGCGAAGATTACTGACTGGTTTCTAATAATACTGGAGATGGAAAATATAATATGACGATGCTAGACGCGAAAGATTGATGAAACCGCCAGAGAGTCGTCAAGTATCCCTACTAAGCCGTTCACGGTTCACTCAATGTGAATTGAAACGAACACGCAGGGACACTAAAGTAAAACCGATTTTAAGTTTGCAGCATACAAATGTTCGACGAGAAAAACTTGTAAAGAGTTCTCATTTTCGAGGGCGAGAATCGAATACAAAAAGGCATTACACATTCAATAAACAAATTTATTTGTCATTTCAAGACATATATTTATTATTTTTATTGGTTTAGGTTCAGTTAGAGTGTAATTTTAATTATTTTTTCCTTCGATTTTGACGTAACAGGGCGCACGAATATCAGTGTCAAAGAGCAACCAATCAGAGAAGGCGAAATTTCGGAGCCAGCAGCGTTGTTTATGCAGTTTCCTTCGCGTAGTACATTTCTCTGCTGTAAACTTAAGGTCGGTTTTTGTTTTGAATATGGTGTTCAGTTTTGGCCTCAATTCCTCAGAAAAGATGTAGATTTGCTTGAAAAAGGTTGGCATAGGGCTACAAAAATTAGTAAGGGCTTATCAGGTATCGATTATGTTAACGGAATGCCGCCCCGGTAGCACACTCGTTAGGATTCTAGCCTTTGGAGCTGCTGGGGTCGGGTTCGAATCCCGGTCAGGCATGGATGTTTGTGACTGTCAATAAATGTTGTTATTTGTCTACGTGTTTGAGCTGTCTCTTTCTTTGTGTGTCTCTTGTGCTTGTGTCACTTCTGGGGTTCAGTACAATAGACTTAAAAGTCGCAATGCTTGGCGATCTTGCCCCCCACCTTGAAAGTCATAAGTCAAGATAACGGATTAAGATCATTAAACATGTATTGGCTTTAAAATAGGAAAACAAGGAGCGATTGAATTCAGTTATTCAAATTTATCAAGCAAAGAGACATGGAGTGCTTAGGTTTTAACAGACGGGCCACATGACCTGCTTTAGAAACGCCTAAAGGAGGTAAGAAAACATTATTTTTGCAATGGAGCTGTCAATGAGTGGAATGCTTTACCAGATTATGTTATGTATTCGAGGAGAATAGAAAAATTTACGAAAAATCTCGAAAGTTGTAGGAACTAGTAAGAAATTAGAAATATTTTGGACAAACCTTGCTGGACCTCTGACCTGTTGATGGTCGATAATTTTTGTATTCGTATAAATTAATTCATTAAAAAATTATAAAAAAAGATTGTTTACGCAGTTGTAGACTGTAATACGAGATAGAATTCATGCAAGATGGTAGTAACTCCCTTCACAAGCAATCGCATTGTACAGGGTGAGGCAAACAAAAGTGGCCCCGTTATAGAGATAGGAATACGTTAAAATGCTTAGCGAGAAAAACTCTTGAAGCCACATGAAACCTGTTTTTGCATTTGTTGGATCGGATTAGATTCACATTAGAGCTACTCATAGACTAATGGCGACTCATAGACTAATGGCGAGTAATGACTAATGGCGAGTATTGACTAATGGCGAGTCTTGCAATCAGTTTAGAATGTTTTGTATTACCAAAAACAAAAAGGTCCGATTCTCTAGGATAAATTGTTACATACTCTGAACAGAGGAGGACGGATTGTTAACACAACATACTTTAATGAGATCAGAATACAGAATGATTAAGAATACCAGGGAGAATTAATTGTATATCAAGAACATGGAGTTAAGTTGAGTTGCTACAAAATTACTGGTGTTTAAACTATTGTTCTTATTGTCTTTTTACCACTGACGTCGTTCGTGTAAATGTCTCAGATCACAACACTCCTCCTCATCAACTTTGAGGTTTCCGCGGTCGTAAGTTGTAAGAATGTCTATGAGGTTCAGGAGCAAAGTCCGGAAGATGAGTGATGGATCGCTTAGGCTCCTCACTGGAACTTTGCACTGCAGGAACGGACTGTTGCTCTGCTGGACCCATCGGATCTGGTGGACTTGTCGAAGAAGGTGCTTCATCTGAGGCAGGATTGTCCGTCCGAAGTTATTGGAACTGGTGGTTCGGCATTCCTCCTTAACATCTGATCCACATGATATCGCTTGATCTGTCCATCGTCGGTGCGAGCCCGGTAAGAGACAGGACCGGTGGCTTCTATCACTGTGGCTGGAATCCAACGTGGGTCGGGATTGTAGTTTCTCAGCAAGATGGCGTCATCCTCTAGAACACGTCGTAGGCCACGATCTTCACAACCTTGTCAATAGACCATCTCCTGCTTAGCTCTCCGCTCCTCTGTTAGATCCGGATGGAGACTATCCAAAATCGTGCGAACCCTCCTCCCCATCAACAGCTCTGCAGGACTGGTTCCTGTAGTTGTGGTTGGCGTGCAGTGCTGCTGCAGGAGAAAATTTGCCAATCTTTTCTTCCAAGATCCTTGAATTATCCGACGCAGGGAGTCTTTAACTGTTTGGACAGTTCTTTCTGCTTGGCCATTGGCAGCTGGTCGTCTTGGAGCGATCAAAACTTGGCGAATAGCGTTTCGTTCCAGAAAAGATTTGAACTCGGAAGAGGTGAACTGAGGGCCATTGTCGGAGACTACCACCTCTGGAAGACCATGAGTAGCGAAGATTTCTCGAAGAACATCAATGGTCGCACTCGCGGTCGTAGAAGGCATTCGTTTCACTTCCACCCATTTGGAGAAGGAATCAACGAGTATGAAAAAATCTTGACCCTGGAATGGTCCCGCAAAATCGATATGCAGACGGGACCAAGGACGATTCGTGATTTCCCAAGGGTGCACAGGTGCTCGTGGAGGCAAGTGACGAGAGGATTCACAGTCTGTGCAGTTCTTGACAAAGGAGTCGATGTCAAGATCCATGCCTGGCCACCATACATAGGATCTGGCAAGCATTTTCATTCTCTCAATGCCAGGATGACCGAGGTGTAGAGCTTTTAGGACACGGAACCTTCCCGATGCTGGAATTATCACCCTATTTCCCCAAAGCAAACAGTTCCTGTGAACTGATAGCTCGTTCTTTTTAGAAAAATATGTTTGGAATTCTGAATCGGGTGGTTTATTGGGCCAACCCTTCAAAACGAAATTTAGGATTCTAGAGAGTATTTGGTCACGCAATGTCATTTTTGCAATGTCCGCAGCATAAAGTGGCGGGTTCTCTAGTTCCTCAGTAAAGAGAACTTCAAGAGGAGATGGAACCTCAAAATCCTTACTTTTCATGGGTAGCCTACTTAACGCGTCAGCATTTTGAATCTTTTTTCCTGGTTTGTGAATAATCGAATAGTCGTACGCGTTTAGAAGTAAACACCACCTCAGCATTCTAGGGGACATTATCTCTTTGGTAGGTTTAGCATTATTGAAAATTCCTAAAATCGGTTGGTGGTCCGTAATAATGGTGAATTTATGACCGAATAAGAAATGATGGAATTTCTTTACTCCAAACACAATTCCCAACGCTTCCTTATCTACCTGGGCGTAGTTTCGTTCGGCAGACGTTAAAGTACGAGAAGCAAACGCAATGGGCATTTCTTTCCCATCGGGAAGAATATGACTCAAAACGGCCCCTAATCCGAAAGGAGACGCGTCGCAGGTTAGTACAATTGGTAGTTTTTCATCAAAAGGAACTAGAACGCTGTCTGAACTGAGTAGATTTCGTAGGGTTTTAAAAGCCTCGTCATGCTTTTTTGTCCATTTCCACTCAGAGTTTTGATCAAGTAGTCGATGAAGAACTTCTGCTACTGTTGCCTTATCCTTCAAGAATCCATTATAAAAATTCAGCAACCCCAAAAACGCTTGTAGTTGCGTTTTATTCTCGGGCACAGGGAACTCCTGAATCGCGGTTACTTTTGACCTAGAAGGGTGAATTCCTTTCCTATCTATCCGGTACCCCAAGAAATCAACTTCACGAACTCCAAAAAGACATTTGTCTCGATTGGCTTTTAACCCGTACTCCATTAATTTAGCCAAAACATTTTCTAATCGCGAGACTAGCTCTTCAGTTGAATTTGCCACAATTAACAAATCATCAAAATATGGAACTACTCCTTCCATATTCAGGAACAAGTTCTCGATCAGATTTTGGAAAATTCCAGGAGCAACTTTTATACCAAATTGGAGACGTTTTACCTTGTACGCGCCTTTATGAGTAATAATTGTTTGGGCCTCAGCCGATTTTTCGTCAACTGGTAGTTGTAGGTACGCCTGTGCAAAATCTATTTTTGCGTAAAATCCCCCTCCTTTTAAGTTTGAAATCAAATGGTTCACAGCAGGAACGGGGTAGGGGTGGTCAGCCATAGCCTTATTCAACGTCACTTTATAATCACCACACAGCCTTACTTCCCCTGACGGTCTAATAACTGGGACAACAGGCGTGGTCCACTTAGGATCTGCCTATTGGCTCTATTACCCCTTCTTTAAGCAACTTATCTAAAGCATTTTCAATTTTAGGTTTCATAGCGAGCGGAACGTTTCTTAATTTGAATCGAATTGGGGGACATTCCGGATTCAACGGCAAAGAAATGGGTTTTCCCAAATAAGAACCCAGTCCCTCACTAAATACATCACGATACTTGTAAAGTAAATCGTTGATGCTGTCCGATTTAGTCTCGTTTATTCCACCTAAATAAATTCCCAAACCTTCAAACCAAGAATATCCCAGAATATTGGTGCAACGCTCCTTTGAAACCAATAATTCTAGATTCGCTTTACGGTCTTTAAAAGTCACGAGAACTTCGCAAAACCCCGCAAGTGGAATTTTGTTTCCCTGAAAATCCCGCAATTCTACACGAGTTTCACGAATTTCCGGTTTTTCATCCTGAAACACACGTTGAAAAGTGCTCATAGAAATTATCGAATAATAAGAACCCGAATCAATCTCTAAACTTAATTTTTCCCTTTTATTTGTACCTCGATTTTTTGCTTAAACGACGAACTCTGTAAAGAATTAACGTATTCCTCCGGTGTCTGAATTTCATTTGTACGAGACGAATTAGAATTCTTTTTCCGACATACTTTTTGAATATGACCTTTACCCTTGCAAAAATGACATATTGCGTTACGGCATTTGCATTCTGCACGAACATGATTTGATACGCAGCTAAAACGAACTTTGGCATTCTCAATTTTAGAACTCTGCTGTTTACCCTTCGCGGGTTTTTTATGCTTTAAAAAATCCACTGACTGATGCGAATTTCTAGTGAACGAATTTTCGGAACGCATCAGACGCGACTGAGCAGCAGCAGATTCAGCGGCCAAAGCCATTGAAATAGACATGTCAAGGGTTAACGTAGACTCAGAGAGTAAACGTCTTTGAACCTCTTCGTCATTTATCCCGCACACAATTTGATCTCTTATCCTATTTGATAAAGTATTCTCGAAGTTACACCCGTCAGCTAATTTCCTAAGTTCAGCATCATAGGGGAGACCGGGTCAAGTTGATACACTTTTTACTTTCTGATTTTTGTAATTTTTTTCTGTCAATATTTTGAAACAAACTAAGTGTAGTTAGTAACTATAACTCTTTGGCTAACGCCTGATATTTTTATAATCTAAATAGAATTGAATTTTCACTGACAAAAAAAATGTTTTTTAAAATGTTGCAATGTGTATCAACTTAACCCGATCTGGGTCAAGTTGATACGGCCTTGGGTCAAGTTGATACGCATATGAGTAAGCTGAGACGGTGCTAGGAAATATTTAAATATATCTAATAAAAAATGCAGTAATTACGAAAAGTGTTTTATTTTACAATATAAATAGGTTATTAACTTTATATGATACAAAGTTTTACATGATAGGGCCTACATTGATTGTAACTGATTACTCCGAGTCTGAGAAATTGAGATCTGATTGACAATTGAAACACGTGTAAAATGGATTGTCTTCAGCGCATGCGATGTGTGCCCACTTCTTACAGGATATGCATTGTAACCAGTCCTGGCCAGGCTTTGACGTTGAATATGTTTTGAAGCACACCAAACAAAAAGACTCTTCGCCTTCATCAGAGTCTGATTCATCTTTTTAAATTTTTCTTCGTTTCTCTCTTTTTTTATTTTTAACTTCTTTTGTCAGGTTTTCTGTTCTTTGTTTTCGGTTCTTTTCTGTTCTTCCATTCTTGGTAATATTACCCCCTAATGATTTAAACAATTTTAACTTTTATTTTCTTGTTAAAATATATCTGCTAAGCTCCTCCCCAAGTTCGTCAGTCAATATTTGTCGATGTTTAGCATAACCCATTTTTACAACCTCGTCAGTAGTCTCTGGCATTTCAAGTTTTATTTTCCCTTTTTTGTCTTGAACCTGTAAAGAGCTATTGTGTCTATATTAAAGATTTTGGCCGCTTCCCTAATATACATTCTGCCATTTCTAATCTCTTCATAAGCTCTTCCAAAAATATCAATTGGTATTTCGCCTATTGTAGTTTCCTGGTATCTATAAATAAATGCAACATATGAAAATTCTTGTGGGTTAAGTTGATACACCGTATCAACTTGACCCCAAATAAGCGTATCAACTTGACCCAACCGTCGCCATTACACTAAACCGCAAAATACGGAAAACCAATAAGAGCTAGAACAAAGTCTACTAGGTTAAATTCTTGCCTTTATAGCATGCAACAATGTGATGTTATTTATAACACAATCCACTAACAAGTAAACTTTCAATAACACTTCAAATACAGGGGTAAAAAAATTACTTTTAAAGCTCAAATCCAGTATTTAATTCACAACTCATAGAACAAAGCAACCTCCTCTAAGTGCTCACGCGTGTTTGCTGAGGACGGACCGGTCGTCCAGTCAAGTGAGTACCAGTTAATTGCGCCTGCTCATTGCGGAGTTATTTTGACTGTATCAACTAGACCCGGTCTCCCCTATTATTAAAAATCGCTTCTAGCTAAAAGGACAATTACGAATCGGAATAGCGTGGATTTTTTTATGCTAATTTTATTTTGGTATATTTTTGAAAAACCTTGGTCTGTCACACGAATCTACTTCAACCGTCACCTACAATCACCATAGGGCATTTTAAATGGGAAACAATATAGACATTCTTTTCAGAATGGGAATAGAACCAAGGCCCATAGTTTTATACATAGGGTTACCGCAAGGCGGCGCTACTAACTCTAAGCCAAGATTACTGACTGGTTTGTAATAATACTGGAGATGGAAAATAATATGACGATGCTAGACGCGCAAGATTGGTGAAACCGTCAAAAAGTCGTCAAGTATCCCTTCTGAGCCCTAACAAGCCGTTCACTAAATGTTAGTTGAAACAAACACGCATGGACACTCGAATATGGTGATCAGTTTTGGTCTCAATTCCTCAGAAAATATGTAGATTTGCTTGAAAAAGGTTAGCATTGGGCTACAAAAATTATCAAGGGCTTATCAAGTATCGATTATGATAACGGATTAAGATCATTATACATGTATTGGCTTTAAAATAGGAAAACAAGGAGCGATTGAATTCAGTTATTCAAATTTATCAAGCTGGGAGATATGGAGGGCTTAGGTTTTAACAGACGGGATACATGACCTGCTTTAGAAACACCTAAAGGAGGTAAGAAAACATTATTCTTACAATGGAGTTGTCAATGAGTGGAATACTTTACCAGATTTTTATGTATTCGAAGAGAGTAGAAGAATATAAGGTAGGCGAATACCCAAAATTCTAAAATTTTTACTATTACTTTAATCTTTTCCAAATTTGTCATAGTGATTTATAAAGAATAATACTATTTAGGCATTTTTTTATTTAAATATAATTTGTTTAATTTAAGCGGTGTTTTTCTACTAAAAAAAGAGGTTTACGCTAACAAGTATTCCGCATTGAATTTTCATCCTATAAACATTAATTATGTGTTAAATTCTTCGTTTTGAACTGATGCATGCAATGGCCTTCTAGAGTTACATACAAATTACAAGAAAAGTTATTAAGAAAAATTTTATAAATTAACCACACAAAAAAAGATTTTTTCGATTAACTTACACATGGACATTTTTTTTAAAAAAAAACTTGTATATTTACACCAGATGTTAGAGGTTCACGGCACATATATATATTGAAATAGCATCTGTAAAAAATTTCAGGTAAATTAATGTAAAACTTTTTATGCTAGGAGTGTTAGCTTAAACCCCTTTTCTTAGTTGAAAAATACCGTTTAAAATAAATCAATTATATTTAAATAAGAAAAATTGTCCAAAAAGCATTGTTCATTATATTTGAAAACACTATGCCAAATTTGGAAAAGATTAAAGTAATAGTAAAAAAATTTGTAAAAAAACGCCTACCTTAAGAAACATCTCGAAAGTTATTGGGACTATGCCAAAACCGACCTTAAGTTTGCAGCAGAGAAATGTACTAGGCGGAGGAATTTGCGTAAACAACGCCGCTGGCGCCGAAATTTCGAATCCTCCTATTGGCTGCTCCACTGACCCTGATATTCGTGCGCCCGGTTACGTCAAAATCGGAGGAAAAAAATAATTAAAATAACAATCTAACTAAAGCTAAACTAATAAAAATTATGTATTTATGACTTGAAATAAGAAATAAATTTGTTTATTGAATGTGAAATACCTTTTTGTATTCGATTCTCGCACTCAAAAATGAGAATTATTTACCCTTTTTCTCGTAGAACATTTGTATACTGCAAACTTAAGGTCGGTTTAGGGACAAAAATTGCTGGGCCTGATGATGATGTGATGGTCGATAATTTTTGTATTTGTATAAATTCGTTCATTAAAAAAAAGATTGTTTACGCAGTTGTTGGCTGTAATACGAGATAGAATTCATACAAGATGGTAGTAACTCCCTTCACAAGCATTTGCATTGTATCATAAGATTTAACACTTATTTTTAAAATAGCATCCGCTTATCCATCCTCGGCTTAAAAGACAAGCGTTATATGTTGATTGTTAAATACATGTGATAACTTCTCAAAAGAAAAAAAATTAATATATATTTTTATTTTTTTAAAAAAGTGGTATAACGTTTCATTGCTCCATTAATACAAAGACTAAGGCAGAATACCTTGAAGGTATTTAATGCATATGTATCTTTTTGCTCATTGCATCGATTGCGAAACTTTCCGATGGTTTCATAGAGTTTTCCTAAACACCCCTCTCCACTCCCTTTAAAATTCCGTCAGGTGGCGCTGTTTAAAGTTTATGAGACTAAATTTCAAGGGATTTATCGAAAAGTTATAAACGGCTGTGGTAGCTCGGCCTTAAAGGGCTATCGGCCGGTGAAGTAATGACGTCAAATCATAGCCGCTGAGGCTCCGGGGCAAATACAAATACGTAAACAAATAAACGCCTTAGCGAATACAGTGTTGTACTGAATGGGCTACAAGGTGGAGCATGTAGTTCAGTGTTAATATGTTAATTATTCTTAGTTCCATTGTTCTAATAATACATAGATTATGGCAGAATACCTAGAAGTTATTTAATAAATATTTAGCTTTTTGCTCATTGCATCGAATACGAAACTTTCCGATGGTTTCATAGAGTTTTTCTAAACACCCCTCTCCCTTTAAAATTCCGTCAGGTGGCACTGATTTAAGTTTACGAGACTAAATTTATAGCGATTTATCGAAAAGGTTGCCTTAAACTGCATCAAAGCCAGCAACTCCTTTAAAACCCGTCTTTTTTTTAAATACAAATAGCAATTGGTTCAAGAAAGATTGAACATTTTCCTTTATAACCGATTGTGGTAGCTCGGCTTTAAAGGGATTAGGCCAGTACTAATGACGTCGAATCATAGCTGCTGAGGCTCCGGGGCAAAAACAAATACGTAAACAAATGAACGCCTTAGCGAATACAGTGTTGTACTGAATGGTAAGGAGGAGCATGTCGTTCAGTGTTAATATATTAATTATTCTTATGTTTTACATTGAAAAAGTATCAAAGATAGTGAGTTTGTTAAAGATTTATGAAGAAACTTTGCCAACATCTGCGCTTCTAGAGTCCTTTTCAGTTATCCGATCGAGATGAAATTTTAAATATAGTTCTTTGGAGGTATGCGCTCGAGCTTCTGCGAATTTCATTACAGTGGTGCTCACGGTAACGTTTATAGTTACAGAAACTCGAAAATTTCGAATGGCAACCCCAACTTTTTTCGGTCTCAAAATGCTCAGCTCATGCGAAAATCCTAAATAGCGTTGGAACATCACTGATATATCCAAAAACCGACGTGTTAAAAATAACCCTTTCAGATGGCGCTGATTAAGTTTATGAGATTAACTGTTGAGAGTTTTATCGAAAAAAAAAAATTCTTAAATAGCCAATAAAACACGATCTGTGAGCACGCAGTTAATCTGCAAATGACTGAGGCACTGTATCAATCACAGAACGTCGTTCGCCAAATATTCAGCGTATGAAACCTATAAAATACCAAGCGGGAATGCGAATTCGTCTTTCGGGAACTTGCACATACCGAAGAAATTATTCCTCCTGGGAAAGTTCGTGGTGAAATGATCAAAGTGTATTATCAAAATGGGATGGACGCTGCGGAAGTCTTGCGTCGTTCGTGTGTATCGCCGCAATCATCGACAACGACGTGGTCCATGTACTGTGCAAGCTCTACGAGATTTAGTGCACAAATTCGAAGAAACAGGCTGCCCCTGTGATAAACCGCGCTCCGGACGGCCAACAGTTTCTGAGAACGTTGTCTTGGAAGTGCTTCACACAGTGACTGCTGGACACAGAGAAACTGCAAGAGGCACAGCGCGTGTGTTAAATATTCCGAACGCAACAGTCCGCAAGCTCTTGCGCTCGGTACTTCACATGTTTTCCTGTTGGAATATGAACAAGGGTAGTCTTGTTCGGAAAGAAAAAGAAAAGGCTACTTAATCAAAAATTGAAGGTATCACAATGAAGAATTATCATCTGACTTACTTTATAGTTAAATGTAAATATAAAAATATTAGTGTGAGTTATAGTCCATAATTAACTATCCACTTTTAATATTTACATAAAAAAAATGTTTATTTACCTAACAAATTAGGTGAGTATCACAGTCAACTTTTATCAACACGTCATTATCTAAAAAATCCCTTCGAATCGTACTCAGGGAGGACAAGGCAGGGAAACCACACGACCGGTTGTTGCACAACTGCTTCGGCCTGTCGAAAGCGGCTGAAGGACAACTGCCGGTATGCGGACTTGTTCTGACCTTCAGGTGGCGCTGATTATTATCTGACGGGTCCACCAAGCTGAGTGTGACGGGTCCTCGAAACGGCCACTGGAGGGCGTCGTCATGTTGGCCCCTTTGAAGTGCTCAGAAGAGTCCGATGTCCTCCCTAAAGGGAAATAAATAATTTTAATGGCTTTGTTGGTGTAGGGTCAAGTGGGGTAAGTGTGATAGGGTTTCTGCATTTTTCATTAAGAATATCCGTTCTCTGCTTCAAGTAAATTCCAAATCCTAAAATTGGTAGTGAATAATTATAAGAAACATACATATGTAGAAAAAAAATTATATGCTTGAATTCCAATTTTAAGTGTACGAAATTTGCATTTTAAAATCAATTGTTGTTTTATCACACTTACCCCACATAGGAAAACCCACATAAAAAGAAGACAGTTGCACTTAAATTCAAAAGCTCAAAACTTTCTTTAAACAAAAAATAAGGTCAATATTTCTTGTTAGTTTAATTATAAGTGGTCTGATGTTATATATTGCAAACTTTCAGATTTTTAGAATGATTTCCAAAGTTACAAGAGCTGTTTATCACACTTACCCCCAATCACACTTACCCCACTTGACCCTACATTAGTCTCTTAGTCTACAACCTCTTCCATTTGCTAGTTAGGGGAAATGTGAGCGGGTCTCGAAACCGAAGTGCCTCTGTGTTGATCCAATGATTTAAAACGATATTCTAAGCCACAAATTTTCCCGGCTGTATTGATCGATGGTCAATATATATTTGGGCAGTTCTACCATAATTTTTAATTTCAAATTTAAAAAACTGGCAAATTTTATTTTTTTCAAAATCACTTTAACTGTTTGTCAAAAAGTTTATAAGGGCTCTAGAATTACGAAAGAAAGCTCAGCAAAGCTCATTTGTAAAAACAAAAAATAATAATAAGGGATGGCAGTTTTTAAAAACCACCGATGCTAAAGAAACCGGTCTAAACCGTCCTTACAAAAATAACTGTTTTTCAATGAAACCATAATCACAAAAAAACGGTTAGTCTAATAGTTAGTTAATCATTTAACAATGTTTTTTTCTATAAGATAAGCGTATATATATATCTGATGTAATATAGGGTAAGTGGACCACCTTTTTGGCATAATTCGACTTTAGACCCTCATACCACTGGATATAATCAGCCTAACAACTTATTTTTTGTGTGGTCCATTCTCTCATATGTTATAAATGTACCCATGGCAACCTTAACACAAATTGGCAAATAATATATTTAAAAAATATGTTTTTCTTTTTGGTCATCCTAGTGGCCCACTTGCCCCGCAAGGTGGGGTAAGTGGGCCACCCCCCTAATATTTTTTACACATAACTGGTAGAGATATGGTAGGGCAAGTGGAATAATCTACATGATTTTTCGAGTGTTTTTTAAAAAAAAGTAAGGATGTATCTTTAGCCACCCATGGCCCACTTACCCCGCCATTGTGGTGGCCCACTAATCCCAAACGCGGGGCAAATGGGCCACCCCAATTTTCTTTTAACCTTATCAACATCACAAGTACATGATACTACAAAAAGATACTTCGTTTTATACACTTTCAAAATATATAACATTTTGTTTTGCACCATGAACCGTTTGGAAATAAATAAAAAAAATAGTATGATGGCGTGAATTACGAAAAGATGCAATTTAAAAAAATTTCACAAAAAGAATTGTTCCTTGTTACATACTTAAATGAAAATGATGCCATAATGTTTCCTGCATCTATTGGGGTAAATACGTAAAAATATTGCAACAGATTTGTTTTACGTCCATAATTCGGGAAATGCCAGGGGGGGTGGCCCACTTGCCCCAATGGCCCACTTACCCCACCTTACCCTATATGACTGACTATATTTGAAATATTTTTTCGAATTATTTTTTTAATTATCAATATTGAATTTTACAAAAAAGTTAAATACACCAAAATAGAAATTCATTTGGTCATGCTAAATGATTGACAGCTGTTGACGCCGTGGTCAAATAAGATCAAATAACTGATGAGAGCCAGATAAAGAAACAGTAATCTCTTATCGTAACTAACATAGTTTTAATTCATTTTAAGAAATACAGATAATACAACCAAGCGGGGATCTGCCCGCGGTATATATAGTGATTGCATATCGGCGTCGCAGCGCCACCTCGGCACAGCGTCTTTGGAATTTGCATATCAAAGTGAACAAAGGGAAATGCCAGGGGGGGTGGCCCACTTGCCCACTTACCCCACCTTACCCTATATGACTGACTATATTTGAAATATTTTTTCGAATTATTTTTTTAATTATCAATATTGAATTTTACAAAAAAGTTAAATACACCAAAATAGAAATTCATTTGGTCATGCTAAATGATTGACAGCTGTTGACGCCGTGGTCAAATAAGATCAAATAACTGATGAGAGCCAGATAAAGAAACAGTAATCTCTTATCGTAACTAACATAGTTTTAATTCATTTTAAGAAATACAGATAATACAACCAAGCGGGGATCTGCCCGCGGTATATATAGTGATTACATATCGGAGTCGCAGCGCCACCTCGGCACAGCGTCTTTGGAATTTGCATATCAAAGTGAACAAAGGGAAATGCCAGGGGGGGTGGCCCACTTGCCCCAATGGCCCACTTACCCCACCTTACCCTATATGACTGACTATATTTGAAATATTTTTTCGAATTATTTTTTTAATTATCAATATTGAATTTTACACAAAAGTTAAATACACCAAAATAGAAATTCATTTGGTCATGCTAAATGATTGACTAGTAACCATTTATTAAAATTGTGGCTGTAATTGACTTGCGAATGTTTTCCATAGGAATAACATTACGATTTTCAAGATGTTGAATTCCCAAGGGAGTCCTCTTAAATCGAAGACTTCTTACTTGGATGGTCCAGCAACAGTCATTGACATCCTTAATGCGTATTCCTGGTTTTCCGTGTAAAATATCTCACTCGCCACAGTTTCCTTTTCTCCAGTTCTGAGTTGCTCCAATACGCTCGCAGCCTGCTTCACGATCCACGAGTACCTCGCGACAAACGAGCCACTTCTGGGATCCACTCGCAGCGTTGTCACCGGCGGGACAAGGAACTCTTGAAGAAGGACTTCGACGCCGATTTTTACATCGCCCTCTAGCGACAAATGGGGGGGCCATCCGCGATCCGGTCGGTGGAATGCGCCGGCCGGACAACCACTGCCGGATTTGCCTGGGTAGAGAATCCTAGAAACCATTAGAAGCAAGCTTGGTGAGCCGTTTTCTCAATGAGAAAACTACGCTTATTTAAACGACTGCGAAAACTGCCCAAGATTATAGAATAAAATTACTATATTTCTATTTTTTTTTATCTAAAAAGTGGTTCGTAATTTTTTTTTTTAAAAATCATTCTGCGACAATTTTTGTTTTTTGTGGATATTCGGTATTTTCAATATTTTTCAGTGAGTGTCCGTAGTTTTTTTTAAAAAATTCTGTTAAAATTAAATTTTGTAGTATAACAATATAATACAATTTAACGTAACAGTACAATTTATTTGATCTTATTTTTTTGCCTTGTCATAATGATAGTATCACAAGTCTTAATATTAGTGAAACTAAGGATTTAAATTAAATGGGAGAAAAGGTGCTTAAAAATAGTTTTTTTTTTTTTTTTTTGAAATCGTGGCAGTACTTTGGTTTGGAGCCCCTTGACTATTCGGTCTTACTCGCCTTGAAGAAAGTAAGGTGTATACCGAAGTTTCCCTCAACACAACCTCATAGAATTATAGATGATATAGAATTAGAGATGGGTTAGGACTTAGTGCAGTGGCTTGAAATGTTACTCTTTCCTGACCTATGTAGTAGACTTTGGTAGTAGACCTTACATTAAGAATTCACCTATCCAGGTGGTTCTTTGCAGCGGGATCCTTTGCAAGATGGAATTAATTGGTTTGTGTTTTAAACGAATGTAGTTGGTGTAGTTTAGTTTGTGGTCGAAATTTACATACGAAATAATAACGTAAATTTCATATTTGTGTTTTTCATTCGATGAAAAAGAAAATGCGGCAGCGACAACGGGAAATAGGAACGATTTTTTTTATACTTTTTTTATACAAAAGGAATCACTTCTTTGAAACCTGTGTTAACAACTATAATCTTATATAATTAATAATATATTTTTAGTGTTTCCAAAAAATAATTATATAGCTTTACTTTTTTATAAATTAATTACTTTTTTATAAATTAATTATTTCTATTTTTGGTAGTACTTAATATATTCGGCTACTTTGTAAAAAGTAATGGTAAAAGTAAACTTTACGACGGTTTCAAAGTGTTTTTCTAAACATCTCTCCCCTATCCTTTTAAAACCCCGTCAGATGGCGCTGATTTAAGTTTTTGAGAGTAAATTTTAAGGATTTTATTGAAAAAGTTGCCTTAAAAAGCATCAAAGCCAGCGACTCCTTAACAACCACGTCGTTTTTAGGTTCCACACAACGTTTATAACGTAAAAATTGGAAGGTATCATAACCGTTCAGTCTGTCTGTCCGACCGTCACCCACTTTCATTATTAATAGCACAAACTACAGATGCTACGAAGAAGTGATATACGTCAAAAAAAATTCAGAGCATCGAAATGAGAATACATTGAAAATTTCAGAAAAGAATTCGAATTCTAAGTACTTCAATTATTTAAAAAACTGCAAAATTTATTGCTCATTTATAAAGCATAGGTAGCCATTTTGCTTGGTAGACATATATTTTCAGGCTTGTGTGCTGGGTCAGATATCCGCTTATAAACCTTTGTCACGTACACATACGTAACAGATGCTGCCATCTATCTCGCGCCACCTCAACAATTTATACAAGTCTCTGTAGGGGAGAGTTGTGTTTCAGCCCAAGAAAAAATTGCACATTTTGAGGTTTTTCTTGCAAAGTTTAGAACCTCATCAAATAAAATTCGAGCAAATACTCATAGGTCTGTGAATTGATTTTATTTCTGCAATGCATAAGGATTATTTTCCAGCTAATTTTGTAACGGTTACTTTTGGTAAAAGCATTTAAGGAGCTCTAAACTTTGCAGCAAACACAAAACTGCACAAAATTTTGAGAGTTTTTTTTCAGTTTAGGGCCTCAATAAATAAAATTGGCGCAAATACCCATAGGTTTGTGAATTGATTTTGTTTCTGCAATACATACGGATTATTTTCCTGCTAATTTTATACATTTCCAATGTTGGCACAAGGAATAAATTACCTTGAAAGTCGTGCAATTTTGTATTTTCGGCAAGTTTAAGGTCAAATATTTCTGCAACTAAAAGTGCCACCGCATATCACGACCAGAGTTGCCCAGCAGGCAACTCTGGTCGTAGATCGCATTGAAATTTCCGGTCCTGACGATTTGGTCTTGGTTAGTCGGCAGCGGTTCTTTCGTCCGGGCCCTGGTCAATTGGGCCACTTTCTTGACGATGTATCCGAACCGCGGTGGCGATGGACTGAGGGTATGCGTCTCTGGGTATGCCTCTGCTCTGATTACCGTCTTGAAGATGGAGCGTTTACGATGGGAATGGCAAAAGATCGGCAAGTATGGTCAAGATTTTGGCTTCCTTCTCTGGTGTTCGCGGACAGAGCTTATCGAACTTATGAGAAGGTTTGCATCTAATCAATGAGCGAGCTAGAGGGAAAAGCGGAGTGAGGTGTGCGATCCACTTAACAGGGAGGAAAACGAGCCGTTTCGAAAACGAAACGCTGATGAAATATCACTGCAGACGAAGCGAACCGGGCGGGCAGACCAATGAGCTAGAGGGTACTGTAGGATAAATAGTCCCCCTTTTTTGGAGAACCGGGCAAAGGGTGTGAGTAAGGTCGCTCAGGTTTCGGCTCGCTGATACATCCACTCCAGTTTTGCCTCCAGCTCAATGCATCTAATATCTCCACCCAAGGCATCGCGAACGCGTAGGCAGTGGTATTACCAATTTCCCTTCCGAAGAAGAGATTTGAGAGTGGTTGGCATATACATATATTTTCAGGCTTGTGTGCTTGCTCAGAGAGCCGCTTATAAACCTTCGTCAAGTAAGACAGTCACAACACACAAACACTCACATGCACACATATACGTGACAGATGCTGCAATCTATCACGCGCCACCTCCACAATTTAGACATGTAATTGAAGGGGAGGGAAATAGTCTCCAGTAACCTGTACCCATGGGAAACTGCGCAATGACCGCCCATAAGACTTTCGGACCCAACAGATTTAACGAGCACGTACTCCGCATATACTCGGTGAGTTTTCAGCGACCAGGACTCGATCGCGGGACCTTCGATCCGTGACCGCGTAGATCAAGACACTGACCACAGGGCGCCTCACAGCCCTTGAGAGTGGTTTAGTTTCCACCGGGAATCGGGCATCCAGGGTCAGCTCGCTCCGTGGACTCGGCCAAGGCTTGAAATTGATTGGAATCTGGGACGTTAGGCACAGCCTGCGGCTCAAAGTCTATCTCCATCATAGGTGATGGGGGAATGGGCTCAATCGTCACCTGTCTTTCAGCTTCCAGTCTTTGCCGGTTGATTTACTCCTTAATCAATCTGTCTTGCTCATCCCTTATCTTCATAGCTCGTACCATATCACCCTGTTCAAGGGGTTCATCAAGTTCACGCAGGCTGTCTACTGACCTGAGCATCTCAGTGCCTGACGACTTTACTAGCGCGGTCCATGAATGATGAAAAGAATGGAAGTAATGTCTGTTTTCATTCAATTTTAATTAGCCTTTAATATTTATATCATGTTTTATATAAACTGATTACTATTTTTTAATAACGATATATATATAAATACATATTAATGCAAATAATTATTTATTTATTTCGCTTCGTACAGGCGAATACCTGTATGACGTCGTAAATTTAGCTTCGGTTAAGTTTAAAATATTATAATTTTATTGTTGAGTTTTAAATTTGAAATACATCGTATTAAATTTATTAGTTTCTACAAATTACAATGTGATTTTTCATTGTGTAGTCATTAGTTTGCCTCGTTTCCTCGTTTAGGTAGACTAACCAGTGAAAGCACAATTTGTTTAAGAAAATTCATACATTTTAAGAAAATATGCGGGTTTATGACAATGTGAACACATCCGTCATTATATGTTAATTCTACAAAAAAAGGTGACTTTATATTGCATTGCTTTGGGTCATTTGAGGGTCCAAATAAAAAATGGTACAAAAGCCAAGTGAATGAACAGTACTTTTACCAGAACACAAAAGTGTCTAGTCAATAAACATGTTGGATTTTAATTAATGACCAGGACAACCAATCAGATGTCAGATAGCTTCCTGCTAGATGAGAGGAAGTCAGTGTTGCCAATCCATCCAGTGGAATGATTTTTAATCCTTACTTTTTAAATGTATTTACCAACTGTTCATTCACTCTGGCCTGTTCATTCTACCCTATAGTCAATAATTAAATATCCACTTTTAATATTTACATAAAAAATATTTATTAACTTTTTTTTATAAAAGGCCTATGAAATGTGCCAAGGCCAAACAAACAACACAAATCCACGAGTTAGTTGAGTATCACAGTAGCACGTCGTTATCTACAAAATCCATTCGAATCGTACTCATGGAGGCCAAGGCAGGGAAACCACACGACTGATCGTTGCACAGCTGCTTCAGTATGTTGAAAGCGGCTGAAAAACTTTGACCTCCAGATGGCGCTGATTAATATCTGACAGGTCCACCAAGCTGAGTGTGAGTTGTCCTTGAAATGGCCACTGGATGGCGTTGTTATGTCGACCCCTTTAAAGTGTCCAGAAGAGCCCGATGTCGTCACTAAAGGAAAATAATTATTTTTAATGGCTGTGTTGGTGTAAATTTGTCTCTTAGACCAGGGGTTCAAAACCTTTTTAAACCTGCGTACCACTTGGCATTTTGAAAAAAATTGGCTTACCACCAGTTCTAAATATTTTAATAAACGCTTAATATTTACTCATTTAAAAGTGTTAAAAGGCTTTTTGAATCAAATTCCTGAGAAAACTTTAGATTAAATACTTAGATATTTGCAATATTCGTTTATTTTTTTAAATAAAAAGATTAAAATGGTATTAATTTACAGTTTTGTTTAGTATCTAATATCAATAGGTCTAAAAACATACAAATTGAAAGCAGTAAAAACTCGACAAAAAATTCATTACCATACAAAATATACTTTTCTAGTCTTTGGTGCAACTTCTTTGCCTGTGATTAAAATATCAGCCTTAGGAGTAATGGAACTTATCTTCACTTTTAGGTCCTCTTCAACACTTATTCTGCTTTTATGTTCATTTTTTCTGTACAAGAGTTCAGAAATTCCACTCTCACACAAGTAACTTGTAACAAATGGCTCCGAAAATAGCAGAGCAGTAGAGTTGTTTACTGCGAAATCCGAGAGGTGGAGGTACACTTGCCCTCGCAGTGACCATGTTTGCTACGAAATGTTAGTACTTTATATACGCTTACGGTTTACGTATTAATGTAAATTATTTTTCTTTTTTAAGAATATTCGTATTTTCATAATATTTTTATGCCCAATGCTGCTTTAATTGGTCTATAAATTTGCCGCTCAAGGCTACAGCCTACTTAGAAATCCGGCCCTGGGAGTACTAAAGGGTACTTGAAATCAAAATTAAAAAATCAAGGACTTTTTAACAATTTTTGGTAAAATCAAGGAGTATAAAGGGTACATGAAATTGAAAATAATAATTAAAGACTTTTTAATAATTTTTGGTAAAATCAAGGAGTATAAAGAGGGTACCTGAAATTGAAAATAATAATCAAGGACTTTTTAATAATTTTTGGTAAAAACAAGGAGTATAAAAAGGGTCCTTGAAATTGAAAATAAAAATCAAGGATTTCTTAAGGCCTTTCAAGGACCTGTGGGAACCCAGAGCAAGTGAACATGTATAATACACTTTCTTACCCAAGATCAGGATCTCTCGAGGGCAGAGGAGAAGAAGGGGGCGGCGAGGGAGGCGCGACGGTCGTTGGAGGGGCGGAGGGGGAGGGACGCGTGGGCGGAGTCAGGGAAACGCTCCACGTAACGCCCACGCTTCAGGTACTTCACCGTCACCAGCTTGCCTGAAAAAGGATTCAGAAGTTTTTCAGGGTGGTTACAAAATCCTAGAAAACAAGTTCCCTGATATTTCCATGACTTCCCTGATACTTTCACAAAAAATTCCCTGGATTTTAAAATTATTTAGAAAACAACATGCATTGAACAAAATTCAATGCAGTACAAAACATTTAATCCAGACATCGCAGGAAATAAGACTTTCCGGATTATGGGTCAGCCAGCCTGCCAACATTTCCGAAAATCTGAGTTTAGAGGAATCATGTGATCAGAGAATCATGTTATATAATATGATTCGTGAGAGAGTGATCCTTCCTCCAAGATTGGTCCTTCAGGCAAATCGGATCAACTAGAATACTTTCTTTGGACCAAGTGTCCGTTAGTAGTGATCACATGAACCCAAACCTGCTATTTAAGTGATCCAAAATGGAAAAAATCCCTGATATTTTGCAAAATTTCAAAAATTTCAGGGGAATTAACTGATATTTCCAGAATTAAAAATTTCCCTAAGAATTCCCTGATTTCCAGGTTCTGTTACCACCCTGTTTTTAACATTCATATACAAAATATTTTTAAGGACCAACATAGCTTGAGTAAAAACAAAGAGTAAAAAGGCAAGGGGAAAAAGCTTGGTTGGTCCGTTAGTTGGAAACTCTTGTAAGGTAATATTTACAAACAAAATGATCTGATAAGAATTTAACCAAAATACACTTTTCATTCTGATAAGAAAACCTGATAGTCAGGTGACAGGTTTATACCTCTGTATCCCACACAAGGTTATGGACCAATTACTAAGCCTCATTGATAATTACACTGGTCAACAGTGAAAATGCGAATGGGATGAAAATACCCAATTCTGAATGATTTCGACGTGCTAAACACGAAAATCACCTAAAAAAAAGGAAAGTTAGCTCTTGTTTTTGAGTTATGGTCGTTTTTTCATTGCATAAGATACAGCGAAATGCATGGGCGCACCAAACGCAAAATTAATTAGTCAATTTTGTTTACAGAAAACCTCCTAATTTGAGGCTCACACAGATTTTATTTCATATTATCAACCTGGGGGTGGGAGGAAATGATAAATTTCAAGGTTTTTGTAACCATATTAGCAGCTTAATTACCCTGCTAAGCAATGTAATTGTTCTCATCTTAAGAGGTGCAGAATAAAAAACAATAAATTCCTTGTATTTTGTACTTGGTTTTTTTTAGAAGCAGAATATCAAAAATTAGTGTTAGTAATAAATCTATAACTGTAATGCCTTGTAAATGCATTAATAGAGCTAATAACTTATGTTATATTTGGGGAAAAATGCAATTTTTTGGCAAAAAAAAAAGAACATTACTGCAAAAGTAAAGAAAGCTTATCATTTGTATTTTGGTTACAAGATAGGAGACCAGGATTAATTTCTGGGCACCTCACGTACGTAGTTAAACTTGTGTTGTGTAGCAAATTTTTCACTGGGCAAATTTCATCTGGGACAACAGACAGTGCCGTATGCTGGGTAGAAAAACGAATGCCATTTAATGGAACAAAACGGAATGTCATTTTTAGATTAAGAGGGAACCAACAAATCAGATTAATGACTTATTTCTACATCATCTCATCAGTTAAATCAGGTGATTTTTAGAAAAAGATAAAAGTTAAATAGCCTAACATTCCATCAACTCGGCGTCCGGTCCAACATGACACTATTTACTAAAAAGTCTCCACGATTTTTTAAATTTTGTTTATAGTTTTAATGAGGATAATAGCCATGCGTCTTCTAAATATGCTACAGCTTCTAAAAACAACCAAGGAGAAATGTGAGGATTTTATTGATCTTTTTTTTCCTGCACCTCTTAAAGTGAGAACAATTATGTTGCGTAGTGGGGTATGAAGCTGCAAATGTGGGTGAAAAATATTGTAAATTATCATTTCTTATCACCCCCATGTTGATAATATAAAATAAAACCTGTACGAGCAATTAGGAGGGTTTCTATAAACAAAATGGACTTTAATTAATTTTGTGTTTGGTGCGCCCATGCATTACGCCGTATTATATGCAATGAAAAAAACGACCATAACTCAAAAACAAGAGCTAACTTTCATTTTTTAAAGTGATATTTGAGTTTAGCACGTTGAAATCATTCAGAATTGGGTACTTTCATCTGATTCGCAGAAAATTTTTCAAAATTTGTTGTCCAGTGTTAGTAACTAACTTAACAAAAGATGGAATACTGACCATCAAACCACCAACCATGGAGATCATTGTACGCTTTTCCGGCGGCTTCTGAACTGCTACACATCAAGTACACGCAGCCCTGCAGGAAACCCATTTAAAGCATATTTTTAAAAAAAGATCACAAAAGAAACGCTTACAATAAGTATGCATTAAAATATATAGGAAAAAATGTAATGACAGTGTAACACAATTTAAGAGTACAGGATAAGAACCGCTTGATTTATTAGGAGTCATCCCGTAATTGGGTCTGCTTGGCGGACATTGGCGACAGAAAACCAGATCATTTTTAGGCACAAAATAAATTGTAATTTTTATTTGGCGTCTTTTTGGCTCATTTGGTAAATAAAATAAATTTTAAATATTGAACAAAAAGTGAACTGATACAAGTTCAGAATCAGCCTATGATATAAAAGATCAGATCTATCTTTAAAAGTAAACACAATTTTCATTTATATTTTAGCATTTATTAATGAAAAAAGGACATATTAGAATGTTCTACTTATTCCTTTTAATGAAATACTTTTTGTTGCTTTAAAAAAATTACTGTATAAATATTTGGTGTAAGAAAAATTCATTGTGGTGTGTATTGTGTGTTGATATGAACAGTTTTGCTTCAATTTAAGAGCGAGGGACATTACATATTTATTCTTCAAAATAAAAATAAATTTACAAAACAATAAGAAATAGTTATTGAATTTTTAAAGGAAAAATGTAACTAGCAAAATGTTAAAACAGAATCAAGTGCATTGTCCTTTTTCCTAGTTGAGCACAAATGGTGTGTGAAAGAAGTCTCAGGTACTGATTCTATTGCTTGTTTAAATGTACAAACTTGGGGAAACATACTTTGAAATTAAAATAATTTGATTTTGAAGAGTGCTAGAAAAATTTAAACGAGGCCCAGTAACTTAGTGGTAGTGATTTGCATTGCCACACCACATGTCCGGGGATGGAATCCCGGATTGGGCGAGGTTGACACAACCTTTCATTCCTGGGCACCAAGCATGCTTGGGAACTAAACACTGGGGGTTCCGCTTGAGGCTGATCACCTTACATACAGTGGTGGCCAAAAGAGTGGACACTTTTTGAAAGTTTCAAATTTTTCAACTTTGTGTGATCACAGAATACATTAATTGTACATCAGTTAATATATTTTGTAATCATCATCGTATTTAGGTTAATTAAAAGTAATTTAATCTTTATGAGGACCACTGTATGCAGATCACTGAAGCCGTCTACGAGACCTTTGGTCCCATACAATCTACATCCGTGGACACAACATCATCATCAAAGTAATTTAATGTACAATTAAAAATAAATGCAGTATTACAATATCTGTATTACGGATAAGTTATGCAACTAATATGATGTGTCTTAGTTTTGCAAGTCATTGAACCACCAACTTGTATAGCAATTTCAGCATAAGAGAATCCATTGATTGTGCTTGTTTGTTCAACTAAAATGACCATAACTTTATTTGTAATACAGATTTTTTAATGAAATTCTACATTAAATTACCTTCAACTTAATATTTAAATGTTTGTATTTAAGCGAAATTTAATAGATGCAAGAGCACAGGTAACAGTTGAAACACATGAAACTTTCAAAAAGTGTCCACACTTTTGGCCACCACTGTATGGGTAGCACCCCAAAGCCCTGGGTCACGAAAGCTGAAATGAGCACGGTAGGCCTTGGCCTAGTAATGGGCTGTTGCACCAGGGAGTTAAGGTTTTTTTAAAATAAAATTTAAACTGGAAGCAAAATACTTTTCATACATATATGCAATCAATATCAAACTTTTGATTTTGGCATATTCAAACTCCTTGGCCAATTACTAATTTAATTACTGTGATATTAATGTGTAAATTAATGTGATGTTTAAAACGCAGAAAAAAGTAAACAAAAAGGAAAGGAGTGAAACACTCGCCTCATTGTTTGTGAGTGTGTCGAAGGCGATGTGCACAATTCCGTCGTTTCCTTCACACTTTTCTAAAATGGCATCCTTCACACTCGTCTGCCAGTCGTTGCCATATTCACTGAAATAAAAAAGAATCATATACAAGATCGAAAATATTTTTGTTCGACATAATGTAACACTTTAATACATTTCAGTTTAACATGAAGCCTATTTTAACCATTAATCTTATGATATAAATTCATTATTAAAAAATAGGACCTTGAGTCAAAATAATCATCTGATATTCTTTGGGATTTCTTGAGTAAATTCAACAGATTTTTTAAAAATATTAAGTTCGAAAAAACTTGTCTTTTAAGGTTCAAAAAACACAAAAAGGTACAAACAATGAAGTTTTTATATCTTTAAATAAACCACATAAATTTATTATTGACCAATAGCTTCAATTAATCAGTTTCAAACTTTAACGAATACATAAATATTAAATTGATATTCTTTCAGATTTCTTAAGTAGAACTAACTGATTATTTTTAATAAAAATTTGCACTATATTCCAAACACACACATAAAAGGTAAAAACAATGGAGTTTTATATCTTTAAATAAACCACACATTCCACAGCCAGTGTAAGTCAAGCGAGTCTCCAGGCGAAACATTTATTAGGCAAGTAATTTTTCCATATAAACAAATTGTTACACATCACAAAGAAACAGTAAAAGGTTAAAAACAGGAGTTTGAGGAAGTTAGGTTTGTGGGCTAAAGCCATACAATATCTACACTGCTCAAAACAATTAGGGGAGCACTTCGCATACTTTTGTTAACGCTCTCAGTTCCAATGTTTTATTTTTTATTCTAAAGATCTAAAATTTGTGAAATAGAATTATTATGCATCCAGAATGATGTGGTAAAAATTAGGGAAAAAAATCTAAAATTTTAAACTAAAATTTAAGGAGGGAAAAATTGGAATCATTACTTTTGAATAAATAATAACAATAATTTTTTCAAAACTTTATTTGTTAAAAGCGTTAAAATCAATTTTCAAACATCTAAGAATGCAAGCGTTCTAAATCTAAGGTCAATTTAATCTCATAAAATTTTTTGGGAGTGAATTTTATTTTACTATGCTTTTCATATTTTCATTTAATTAAAACCAACATTATTTAATTCTTTAAAAGACATGATTTTTTCATCTTACAATAAGATCAAGCTCAATTTAATGAGAAAAAAAATCGCAAGCTGATGATTCCAAACGGAATCATTGGGCGTGAAAAGGTTTAAGCCATGAATTCCCCTAATTCTTTTGAGCAGTGGCCATGCAAAATAGCACATAAGGGCTAGATACTAGACTCACACTTCTGGGTCAAACATGTTGCGAACTTTGAGGCAGGGGGTGGGGCAGTAGGGGGCAGACTTCCCCTTCTCGGGGCTGCTAAATGCTGAAACACAAATTACAGGTAAATGTAACAAAATGAGCTTTTCAATTGTTGTGAGTATAATATTTGAAGAGTGCAGGGGAAGAACCACTTGATTTTTAAGAAGTATTCCCTCAATTGTGTCTGCTTGGAGGACATTGGCGACAGGAAACCAGTTTTTCTTTTGGTTCCTCATTCACGGTACAAACGTGTGACTCATGTCCACTGATCTCAGGTGTGAATCAGGGTTGCAGCGAAAGAAAAACAAAGGGAGTAGTAACTTGTTGCTTTACAACAGTTTAGGCGATTTCTCGCTATCATCGCCAAAGAGGCCTAATGAGGAAAGCCTTCTACAAAATCAAGTGGTTTTTCCCTTGTACTCTTCATTTGATCGTTACTTTTAGGATGAGAATATTATTTTAAACATCTATATTCGCCCCATTGTAAGGGTTTAAGAAACATTTTGGTCTATCAAAACATACGGTAAAACTTAATTGTTTTTTCAGATAGAACACTCATTTCTCTCCTGAAACTGGAACCTTTTATACAACGGTTACACTGCCTTGAGCGCTAACTTGAGCAGCGATTTGAGGTTGACCTTGGTTTTGCCAAGGTATTTTTTTTTTTGAAGAAGTTGGGGAGAAATTGGCAAGTGATTCTGTATCACGTTCACTTTTATTCATATTTTTCATCATGTAGGGTAGCTTAAAAAAAAAGAGAGAAACCGCCAAGAAGGCTACTCTTTACCTTATGGTAACCCTTTCTTTTGAAGTCGCCAAAAAAATCCAAACTAGATGGGTTCGTGACCTTGAGCGCCAGCTTGGTTTTGAGCGGTTACATTGCCTTTGTTACCGACTTGGTTAGCGTTCAAGGTAGTGTAACTGCAGTATTATAATAACACGCATACAGTTAGAACACTTTGTGAGCACCAATTCAAAAAAATTCTATAACATTCTAAACTCATTTTGTCATATAGTGAACATAAAAAATTTCATTTTGCATCACTGCAATTCAAGAGCTTACCTTGCCCTTGCCAAACCTTGCCTTGTTTGCCACCTTCATTCTGTAAAAACAAGAACAGAAATTGAGAGCGATGAAATTAACAAAACAACCTTAAGTACCTTTACAAACTAAAGGCAACCAATTTCAGATAACTTTTTACAATAGCTTCTTTGATGGTCATAAAAATACAAACCTACTTTAATACACAAAGTCAATAGAAGAGGCATCAAACTTGGAATTATTTTTTGAATTTACCAAGTGAATTTAAAGCAAGGATTGTTGAATATCAATTATCCTAGTTCGTAATGAAATGCTAACTTTATTTATTGCATGTTATTAAAATGTAACTTATTAACGATCAGGGTTTACACAACTTTGTTGACAAAAATTGAGGGTTTTTTAAAGACTTTTTAAGAAAATTTTTATGATTTTTTTTAAAAACAGAAGAGCTTTCAATGCGGCTTTAACAGCTGTTGTTTGTCAACGAAAATAAGAATGATAGCTTAGAAAGCAAATTCTTTAGTATAAAGATTTTTATTTTATAAATATACACCAGAAATTTAACTAAACATGTAGTTAACGTGCATTTACAATTTACATTTAAATATTTAGTTTGTCTAGCAATCGGGATACGATACATTTTAAAATTTTATATATCAATAGCATACAAGTAAAGATTACTTTAAAGAAAAAATAAACAAATTTTGAACTTTACCAAAATTTGATTGAATGATTTATTATTTTTTTTTCAGGGGTATTAAGGACTTATACCCATTTTTAAGAAAATGATCATGTTTTAAGGTTTTTTTAAGGATTGTACAAACTCTGAACAGTTTTTTTAAAGTTATATTTCTATAGCAGATGATTATAAATTACTTCTTCATACTTGAATATTAAATTAATTAACTTGCTGGAAAACCTATCATTCAGGAAAGAGGTTTGTATGTTTGCATTCCCCAGAGGTTTAAGGTATAAAGGAGTCTGAATTAACAAAAATGTAACATTAAAAATAAATAATTTAAAATTAATAAGTTAAAAAAATTAACTTTCAAGTCCCGCAGGGACAACAAGTTCATATTCTTGAGGTTAAGTCAGTATTTGATAAATAAACAAAAACATACATAATATCAACAACAAAAATTAAAATTAATAATATATATGCTTTTAATTTTAAAGCTCCCAAGAGCATTTATAACCATCTACCCATAAATAAAAGTTTAAAAAAAATTGAAGAAATTAAATTTTCAGTTACAAATTTAAATCACATGCAGCCAATTTGCTTATGCCCCAGCGGGTTAAATTATAAAGGAATATACAGAAATGTAACATTAAAAATAAGTATTTTTTAATTAAGGAGCTAAAATTGTAAACCCATGCACTGAAAACGAGTTCACACTTGCTCAGTCATTTTGATTGTCGAAACAAAATTAACACGCACCTCATCTTAAAAATGAATAGTTTTAAAGTAAAAACAAAACTTTATGAGTAAATTCAATTTTTTACACCTTACTTGATATTTAATAGATATAGATAAACATAAATTAAAATAAATGTTTGTTATTTCTCTAACATGTGTTGTTTTATCAGATAAAATCTTTTTGTCCTATCAAAGAGAACAGTTCATCAATGAAGTTGTTTGATATTGATGCATCACTCTAAGAAAGATTCTATCAATGATATATCTGAAGTCATTGCAATGCCAAATGGCTTTTTTATTTAAGTTTTGTAGTTCCTTCCACAGGGTTACCACACTTTTTGGTTAAAAAAAATCAAAGACTATTTATGGACTTTCAAGGATATATTTCCCCATTTTCAAGGACTGCATACTAAAACAAGCAACACCTTAATTTCACGATAGTTTTTAAAAATTCATTTAGAAAACGACTAAGAGCTTTCTAACTTTCAAATAAACTTAAATATGATTTATTTATTAAAAAATCAACCTAAATTCGTCAGCCCAAAAAATTAGGGCTTTTTCAAGATGGATAATGTTTTTTAAGCACTTTCAAGACCTTGAAAATCAATGCTTTTTTCAAGCACTTTTCAATGTTTTCAAGGACTGTGGCAACCCTGCTTCCAGGCTTACCAGCTCCGTTTTTAAACTCCTAACTTACCTCTTGCGGTGTGTTCCACCTCCACACCTTGAACTCCTCCCCGTGGATGGTGTGGAACTCCACAGACACCCTCGACTCATTCTCCTCGATGAAGCGCACCACACGCTCCCACAGCCACTGGCGACTGCGCCTGAAACACGCATTCCAATGAGTTCAAGACACTTATACAGGGTGAGGCAAACAAAAGTGGCCCCAAACTGGAGATAAGAATACGACAGAAATGTTGCCAAGTCAAAAACCAATGCAGAAACAGGTTTGCTAACTGAAGGCATTGATTTTTTCTATATTAAGCCCAAACAAACACTTGGCGACTTATTTGCCGACAACTAAGCTATGGTTTGAAAAGCTTAGTTGAAAGGAAATATAAACAAGGTTTGTAGAGCTGATCAAGAAAAGTTCCCACTAATGATTATTTTGGTCGTTATTTATCCTAGAGAGTCGGACCTTATTGTTTTTGTTAATAAAAAACATCCTAAATTGATTGCAAGATCCAAAATTTTCATTACGGGACGTCTTCATACAATAAGAACCAAGATCTGAACTCGCCAATAGTCTATGAGTAGCTCTAATGTGAATCCGATCCAATCAATGCAAAAACAGGTTTCAGGCGGCTTCAAGAGTTTTTCTCGCCAAGCATTTCAACGATTTCAAGTATTCCTATCTCTAGACCTGGGCCACTTTTGTTTGCCTCACACTTTAGTCTCTCACCAATAAAACATTACTTTCCAAGTTATTCCATACCAATCATACTTTTAAAGATAGATTAGTGCCAAAAATGTGTTTATATAAAGAATATATGTGTGGGTTAAAATAAACGTGTGTGTAAACTGACCTCTCCTTGGCAGGGATGAGTGCGTCTCGGACGTTGACGACCGCTTTGCAGTTGTCCTCAGGGGAAGGCTCGCGCAGGATGTCTGAAGAAACAAGGAAACACTTGAATCAATGGAGGATAAAATTGCATCGAAACAGAATTTTTTTTTAGCCTTCTGATGGTTCGACAAATTGTTTTTGCAACAGAAAAAATAAAATCAACTTAAAATCTGAATAAAAACCAAATGAAATAATACAACTGACCAACATGAAATTTTAAGCATTTTTTAAAGACAGAAATTAATTGTTTTTAATGTAGTTTAAAGACCATTAAAATCCTAACCCATTCACCTGAACTACATAAAACCTTTTCAGTAATTTAAAGGATTTTCGCTACCACAAATGCAACCCCATAGCCAGCATAGTAAACAGGATATTGAGACCCCCTTAAGGGGGGGATCATAGTTAGCGACAACAAAAATGGCCAATTCTTAGTATTGATTTCGAAAGGCTCTAAATCATTTAAAAATTATGGTACAGTAAAAAAATTTTACCAAATTATAAATTTTACTTTTATTATTATATTTACACCTAAGAATCTTATTTTTAAAAATTATTATTTTTGAAAAAAGACTTCTTTTGAAACATACAATTACGAATTTTCAAAAATACAAGTATTTTTTCGGTACACTTTTCTCCAAATCTATTAAATATTTCTTAATAATTTCTTTTGTGTGTTATAAAACCATTTTAGATCTAATTAAATCACCTATTTTTTTGCCTAAAATAATTTTTACATTTTATTTTAAAAGCATTATATTCTACATTCATAAAAATTCTGATTTTCACCGAAGAAAAGTTTAAAATAATAAAATATTTTTTTAATTTGTAAGGCTAAATTAGGTGACTTAAATAGATCTAAAATGGTTTAATAACACACACAAAAAACTATTAAAAAATATTCAATAGAATTGGAGAAGAGTGTACCTAAGTGTTGAAAATTATAGTTTTGAGAAAAACGCAAAAAAAACAAACACAGTCGATCCCGTTTGCACGAACTTGAAATGACCATTGAAACATTTCTTTTTAACCTAATTTCACGTAAATTGTCAGGAATTTTTTTTTTACATTGAGCCAGTGAATAGTTTTCAAATATCAACACAAAAAAATCATATTTATAATGTAATACATAAATAATACAAGCATACAATTATTAATTCAAAGAAGGCGTGGTACCTTTGTTTATTTTTATAATTTAATTTTTTATAAGAAATAATTACCCAATCGATACAAAATTGGTCTTATTTGATAGATTGGCCTTCCATCTATCAGAAAATACTGGTTTCAAAATTTCGATTTTTGTTAACTATGATCCCCCATTAAGGTGCCCCGGCTGCCTCCACACTCACCGATGACGTTCTCGACCATCTCGTAGAAGAGCTTCTCCTGTGCCTCCCGGTGACGCTTCCATAGGGCCCAGCCCAGGTATCCCGCCCCAAAGGCACCACATACTGAAATGTCAAGGAAACATTAGACTGTAGAAGCATTAATACAGGGTGAGGCAAACAAAAGTGGCCCCAAAGTGGAGATATAAGAATACCACAGAAATGTTGCCAAGTCTAAAACCAATGTAAAAACAGGTTTGCAAACTGAAGCTATTGATTGCAACAATATTAAGCCCAAACAAACGCTTGGCAATTTATTTGCCGGCAACTACGCCACGGTTTTATAAGCTAGTTGAAATGAAATATAATAGTTATTTATGCAACAAGTGTGAAAAGTAATACTTTTTAAAATTAGTTTATTTTATTTCACGAGCGAAGTACGAGCGAGTGAAATAATGACACGTGTTTTAAGAAGTTTACTTTTCGCACGCGTTTCATACGCTATTTTTTATAATTGCGTGAAAAAAAATCAAATCTTATTGGTTAAAAATAATTCACGTGCTAATTGGACTAAATTGAATTTTGAGCTTCCAGAAAAGGTGCCAAAGAAAACAACCAATGAACTCGCAGTTCGAAGAGCGTGACTTAAGAAATATTCTCATCACATGAAAAAATTTTCATTGATTCAAAAATAATTCACGCGCATAATATTTTTAAATAAAGCGATCGATAAATCTTTGGATTTTTTGAGAATTATTAAATCGAAATGTTACTTGAAATGTTGGCATCTTATGAAAAGAGTGACACAAAGTACTTTTTTCACTGCTTTTGGGTGAAAAAAAGTACTTTGTGACACTGTTTCAAAAAGATTAACTTTTTGCACGCGTTTGAAATTGAAATTATAATGTAAACGTCGGTTTTTTTTCACGCAGTTATAAAAACAAGGTTTGTAGAGCTGATCAAGAAAAATTCCCACTAGGATTATTTGATGGTTTCGGTCGTTATTTATCCTAGAGAATCAGACCTTTAAGTCTTTGGATTTTATTTAAGTCTTTAACTAAGATCTGAACTCGCCACTAGTCTATGAGTAGCTCTAATGTGAAGCTAATCTGATCCAACCAATGCAAAAACAGGTTTCAGGCGGCTTCAAGAGTTTTTCTCGCCAAGCATTTCAACGTATTCCTATCTCTAGACCGGGGTTACTTTTGTTTGCCTCACCCTGTAGTAGTGTTAAAGATAGTACATTTCCATAAAATGTGCATGCAATAGAATAACATCCAGTACACATGAGAGAATAATTCTTATTTAGTTGATTAAGAAATAAAGAAATATTGGACATCCAAAGGTGGTTTATTGTAAAGAAAGCATATCTTAGAGTTTGTAAATGACGTGGTCCGGAGCAGAGCTCAGCTAGCTGAAGAGCACACAACCTTACATCTTGAAGTCTAAGTAAAAAGTGCCACGATTTTTAATGGTTATGAGAAGAGTGGATCAGAAGTCAAACCAGATTCTGCTGTGTCTGCAATTTCTCTGAGAACAAATGTATCAACACCTATTAAAGCGTGGAACTGTTTTATAGATCTTAAAGACGTTAACTGAGAGTCATTAGAATTATTAAGAATAACTATTATTTGTGTGGTTAATATTATAACTTCATAGAGATTTGTACGATATATCACATGTACAGTGGTGGCCAAAAGTGTGGACACTTTTTGAAAGTTTCATGTGTTTCAACTGTTACCTGTGTTCTTGCATCTATTAAATTTCGCTTAAATACAAACATTTAAATATTAAGTTGAAGGTAATTTAATGTAGAATTTCATTTTAAAAACATAATTAAAGTATCTGTATTACAAATAAAGTTATGCTCATTTTAGTTGAACAAACAAGCACAATCAAAGGATTCTCTTATGCTGAAATTGCAATACAAGTTGGTTCAATGACTTGCAAAACTATGACAGATCATACTATTAGCTGCATAACTTAATCGTAATACAGATATTGTAACACTGTATTTATTTTTAATTTTACATTAAATTACTTTGATGATGATGATGCTGCATGGCAGGGCTCGAAAATTATATTGCCTGACATGCCCGGGGCATGTAAAAATTTCAATCGGGCATGTATTTTTTCGCCTCACATGCCCGACCGGGCAAGTAAAAATTTCATCAAAAATACCTTTCCATAAATTAATTAAAATAAACATTTTGCGTTTTTATAAATCCCCAACATATCCATTCGTTGCTTCTTGAAAATTGATAATTTTAATCTTAAGTCGAAATTAGTTACTTATCAATGTAACTGCTTTAAAAAAAATATGCTTCAAATCACTCAATTTAGTTTCAGTTTTTGTTATTTTTGCCAAACTCATGCCTGGGTACAGCTTTCTTTCCCTTTCCACCCCTTTTGTTCGGCCTGAGCTTGGGTATGTTAAAGTTTTATTTGGGCATGTATTTCTAAGACTAACATGCCCGCCAGGGCATGTAAAAATTTTGAGATTTTTCTAGCCCTGGTCCATGGATATAGATTACATGGGACCAAAGTTCTCATAGACGGCTTCAGCGATCTGCACACAGTGGTCCTCATATAGATTTAACTACTTTTAATGTGATATACAATTGTTTAATTTGATATACAATTAATATATTCTGTAATCACACAAAGTTGAAAAATATGAAAATTTCAAAAAGTGTCCACACTTTTGGCCACCACTGTGCATCTTTCAAAATTCAAACATAATTCAACTTCATTAACTTTGATTACACTTACAGTTCCCGAAAGGTAGACTTCGGTATCTTTGGAATCAAATGTCTTGTTTTTGATTGTCTGACACAGGTATTATTTTATTTTCAATCCTACTTAGTGATGTTAGATGTAACATAAAAGGACTTTTACAACTTGGTTTAGTTATCGCCATATACTTTAAAACAGCTAACTATCATTACAAAATTTAATATTTTGACATCATATTAATTTTTTTTCAAAACTAATTGGTTTAATCCTATTAAATTATTTTAATCTTTGTGTCTTAAATTTTTAAAATTTATTACAAAAAAAATCAAGTGTCTAAGATTTTACTATGGAAATTAAAGTACCAATTAATCATATAAAATAGTTTACAGCGGTGGCCAAAAGTGTGGACATTTTTTTAAGGTTTCATGTTTTTCAACATTGTGTGCTTGTAGAATATATTATTTTTTCACTTTCGGGCAATTTGTATTACTAAATTCTACATTAAATTACCTTCAATTTAATGTAAAAACATTTGTATTTAACTGAAAATTAATATATTTTACAAGCACACAAAGTTACATGAAACTTTAAAAATGTCCACACTTTTGGCCACCACTGTACATAATGTGCATTAGTTTAAAAACTTTGTTGACAACAAAAATACATCAAAAGTATAATAGTTATCAAGTGGCTCATTATATCGCTCATTCGGTTATATTACGTTTTTTTGTTTGTCTCCCGGGAAGCACGATATTGTCCCGTAGATGAGAGGGGAATATGGTAACTTATGTAATGGCTTGTGTTCAAGATATGACAAGTTAGCTATATCTCAACTCAAGACTCTTTAATCACCCAATTGTAAGGTTACAATCAACCAGATGTCAGAAGTTCGTGGCACAGATATATATTGAAAAAGCATCTGCAAAAAATTTCAGGAAAATTAATGTAAAACTTTTTATGCTAGAAGTGTTGGAGCAAACCCTCCTTTTTTAGTTGAAAAACACCGTTTAAAATAAATAAATTATATTTAAATAAAAAAATGCCTAAATTGTATTATTTATTATATTTGAAATCACTATGCCAAATTTGGGAAAGATTAAAGTAATAGTAAAAATTTTACAATTTTGGGTACAGGCCTACCTTAAGAAATAACACGAAACTATTTAAACCAAGGAATAACTAAATAATAAATTTAGGCCATTGCCAGGGCTTGATCTTGCAATCTTCGCAGAATTGTTCTGTACCACTGAGCTACGGCTCTCTAACAACTGTTCCAGTCTTACTTCGCTACATCATAACGAGGGGTTGCTGTAATTTATTGATAATAAGTATTGAACTGACCTGCGGCCGCCAGCATGAGCTTGGTGAGGGTGAGGTGCAGCGCCAGGCGCGCCCGGCACCACAAAGACTTGGCCCCATGCTCCGCCTCCAGAAGGGCCCCTGCACGCCTGCGGAGGGAGAGATTAGGTTAGGTTTGGGCTTACAAGAAAGCGATAAATGGCTTCACTTGGCACATCCGTTTTTGTATTGGCTTTAGGCCGACAGCATCTATCTTCTTCTTCTTCTTAACTCCATAGACAGGATACTGTTCCATCAGAGAGATTCATCCAATAGAGATAAAATGAGATTGAGATGCATGGCTTGAAAAAAGAAAGTCATGCCGTCTGAAAGTTTATTGGTTTGTTTCTGATATGTAACTCTTTCTAGTTTCGTTTAGTTTGAATTATCATCCCACTAGGGCTATTGGAGATAGCCGTCGTATTTTAGAACCACAGTCAGGTGACAAGCCAACACCTGAATAGGCACCCAACGCAACCGTTAAGGGCGACATTGTATGCAGTGTTAGGACTTTGAAGGATATTTTACGTAAATTACAGAAAAAACAAATTAAAATGTTTTTAAGTTAACATTTTTATTTGGATATGAAGGAGTTAATGGCCATCATTGAATGGGATAAGGCAGGGACGGATTTCTAAATAGGCTAAGTAAGCTGTAGCCTAGAGCGGCAAATTTAACAATAAATAAAGACAGCATTCAGCTTAAAAATATTTTAAATAAACTTATATTTTTAAGAAAGAAAACAAATAATTTACATTAATGCGTAAACTGTAAACATATATATGAAACGAAACTCCATTCCTATCCTATTAATTATTTTCCAAGTGCCTTTTAGTTCTCCAGTCATTCCTGATAGGATGCTGCTGACTTTCTCCTCCATCTCTCTATATTGCTGCTCGGTCAAGCAAGGGTTGAATGGATATCCCTCCAAGCTGCGTCCACATCGGACTCGGGTCGAGATGACGTACTCGCCTTTGGGGTCCACATTGACGAGGCTATTTACATTCCCGAAGTCCCTGGCCGGGTGCTTGTCCGAGGGGCCAAAGCCAACGTGGTACTCTTCGATGATTGGGTTGAAGAGCTCGCCAAACAGAGTGTAGGATTCGGCATCAGGAGCGTAGACGCCAACTCCACTGTCGAGATTCTCGACACCTGACTGTATGATATCAAGCAGAGTTGCTCCCATAGCATATATAGTTCGAATATTTAGTAGCAAAACATGGACGCTACGAGGACAATTGCTCCCTCACCTCCCCTGAATTTGGGAGTTGGGTCCTTCCACGTGAAATCACCCAAATTTAAGAAAATTTGTTGCCGACTAGTCACCGATTTTTTTCAAAAAATTACCACTTAAACTTGTTATGGAGAAACCCTCAAATATCCATTTTTAGCGCATTTTGTCGATTATTTGCTGAGATACGGATTTTTGAAAAATGATCATTTTTGACGAATTTCGGCCATCTTGGATTTAACACTGTGCACTAAAACTTCAATAACTTGAGAATTAATTGGTCAAATTTAACAATTTTGGTGTCCATTTGAAGCTATTTATATGAGAAACATAAATCTAGCGTTTAAAAGAAGTTTTAAATTTTTTTTACTAAAGTTTTAGAAGGAAAATTAAAAAAATCAGTGTTAAAATTTTAAAAATTTCAATGGGCTGTAAAAAAAATAGGTATATTTTTTTTTCTTCGAAACTTGGTGAAAACATTAATCAATATGTGTTCTTTAAGTACAAAAAAAATTGGAGAGGTAAAATTTCTTAAAAGCTAGAAAAGAATTTTTTTGTAACCCGTGATATTGAGCGCTATGGCTGCAATTGAGAAATAATTCTTCAAATTTCACAATTTTTGTGTCGTTTTGAAGCTTATTATATGAGAAACATAAATCCAGTGTTTAAAAAAGGTTAAAAATATTTTATAATACTTTTAGAAAAAAATTATAAAAAAACTCCGTTAAAATTTTTCTAAATTCAATATGCTTAAAAATATATACCCATTTTTTCCCACCTGAAAATTGGTGAAAACATTAATCAATATGTGTACTTTAAGTTCAAAAAAAATCAGAGAGGTAAAATTTCTTAAAAACTAGAAAAGAATTTTTTTGTAACCCATGATATTGAGTTACAAAACTCACAGATGTAGGAATATGCCAATGAAAATATTTTTAAAAGGTAAAATTTTTATTATCATGTTAAGTTAACTTGATTTTAAGCACTAAAAAGGCTTTTAAAGACTAAAAGTGTAATTCGATCCAATAATTTTACATAAATAGAATCTCACATTCCTGTCCTAGGAATGTCGGAATATATGACATTGAAAAGTTTCTAAAAAATAATTTTAAGTACTGGAAAATGAGATCTAGGTACATACCATTTTTAACATTGAGAAGAAATAATTTATTCCTCCCTGAAGTTTTCAAACAAGTGTTCAATTGACTTGGTTTCATCAGGGGTGATATTGTATGTACTCAACATTTAACAATCAAACAAAGGAGAGCTAAATAGTAGTGTGTAATATAGTTTCAGAATTTTCACAGTTGGCAAAGCAGTTTAGTGACAAATAGCATATCCATTTTTAGCGCATTTTGTCGATTATTTGCTGAGATACGGATTTTTGAAAAATGATCATTTTTGACGAATTTCGGCCATCTTGGATTTAACACTGCACTAAAACTTCAATAACTTGAGAATTAATTGGTCAAATTTAACAATTTTGGTGTCCATTTGAAGCTATTTATATGAGAAACATAAATCTAGCATTTAAAAGAAGTTTTAAATTTTTTTTACTAAAGTTTTAGAAGGAAAATTAAAAAAATCAGTGTTAAAATTTTAAAAATTTCAATGGGCTGTAAAAAAAATAGGTATATTTTTTTTTCTTCGAAACTTGGTGAAAACATTAATCAATATGTGTTCTTTAAGTACAAAAAAAATTGGAGAGGTAAAATTTCTTAAAAGCTAGAAAAGAATTTTTTTGTAACCCGTGATATTGAGCGCTATGGCTGCAATAAATTGAGAAATAATTCTTCAAATTTCACAATTTTTGTGTCGTTTTGAAGCTTATTATATGAGAAACATAAATCCAGTGTTTAAAAAAGGTTAAAAATATTTTATAATACTTTTAGAAGGAAATTATAAAAAAACTCCGTTAAAATTTTTCTAAATTCAATATGCTTAAAAATATATACCCATTTTTTCCCACCTGAAAATTGGTGAAAACATTAATCAATATGTGTACTTTAAGTTCAAAAAAAAATCAGAGAGGTAAAATTTCTTAAAAACTAGAAAAGAATTTTTTTGTAACCCATGATATTGAGTTACAAAACTCACAGATGTAGGAATATGCCAATGAAAATATTTTTAAAAGGTAAAATTTTTATTATCATGTTAAGTTAACTTGATTTTAAGCACTAAAAAGGCTTTTAAAGACTAAAAGTGTAATTCGATCCAATAATTTTACATAAATAGAATCTCACATTCCTGTCCTAGGAATGTCGGAATATATGACATTGAAAAGTTTCTAAAAAATAATTTTAAGTACTGGCAAATGAGATCTAGGTACACACCATTTTTAACATTGAGAAGAAATAATTTATTCCTCCCTGAAGTTTTCAAACAAGTGTTCAATTGACTTGGTTTCATCAGGGGTGATATTGTATGTACTCAACATTTAACAATCAAACAAAGGAGAGCTAAATAGTAGTGTGTAATATAGTTTCAGAATTTTCACAGTTGGCAAAGCAGTTTAGTGACAAATAGTATATCAAAAGAGTTAGAAGTGCCTCTTAGAAAAAACAAACTTCATTTCTGCATTACTTAATATAAACAATCCCTGCACCTTTTGCCAATGGATTGTTTGTTTTTATTACTGAAAAATGACATGGTTTAGGGATGACTTGTTTTGATTTTTGAGGTTTTGTTGAATGATTTAATTTCCTGTGTTCATAGGTTTTGAAGAAATTAGGCAGATGTTCAAAGCTTTTTCCTTAATAACTTACCATGTGGATTAAAGACTTTATTCTACTTCATGCAAAACACAGTGTAAGGGAAATGAAAACTTATAGGACAGGAATGTGAGATTCTATTTATGTAAAATTATTGGATCGAATTACACTTTTAGTCTTATAAAAACCTTTTTAGTGCTTAAAATCAAGTTAACTTAACATGATAATGAAAATTTTACTTTTTAAAAACATTTTCATTGGCATATTCCTACATCTGTGAGTTTTGTAACTCAATATCATGGGTTACAAAAAAATTCCGTTCTAGTTTTTAAGAAATTTTAACTCTCTGTTTTTTTTTGTACTTAAAGTACACATATTGATTAATGTTTTCACCAATTTTCAGGTGGGAAAAAATGGGTATATATTTTTTTAAGCATATTGAATTTAGAAATTTTTTAACGGAGTTTTTTTTTACAATTTCCTTCTAAAAGTGTAATAAAATATTTTTTTAACCTTTTTTAAACACTGGATTTATGTTTCTCATATAATTAGCTTCAAAACGACACAAAAATTGTGAAATTTGAAGAATTATTTCTCAATTTATTGCAGCCGTAGCGCTCAATATCACGGGTTACAAAAAAATTCTTTTCTAGCTTTTAAGAAATTTTACCTCTCCAATTTTTTTTGTACTTAAAGAACACATATTGATTAATGTTTTCACCAAGTTTCGAAGAAAAAAAAATGTACCTATTTTTTTTTACAGCCTATTGAAATTTTTTAAATTTTAACACTGATTTTTTTAATTTTCCTTCTAAAACTTTCGTACAAAAATTTTAAAACTTCTTTTAAACGCTAGATTTATGTTTCTCATATAAATAGCTTCAAATGGACACCAAAATTGTTAAATTTGACCAATTAATTCTCAAGTTATTGAAGTTTTAGTGCACAGTGTTAAATCCAAGATGGCCGAAATTCGTCAAAAATGATCATTTTTCAAAAGTCCGTATCTTAGCAAATAATCGACAAAATGCACTAAAAATTGATATTTGAGGATTTCTCCACAACAAGTTTAAGTGGTAATTTTTTTTTGAAAAAAATCGGTGACTAGTCGGCAACACTCATTGGGTGATTTCACGTGGAATGACCCAGTTGAAAAGACCTATTATTTCGCTTTCGATTTAAAGTGTTAAGGTACATAAATGATTCTAATGTGCAGACAGAAAAAATGCAATAAAATATACTAGGATATCTTACATCGGAAGTTAGGGAAGGAAAAAAAATTATTCAAACTCCGAACAAAAAAAAAAGTACAAATAAATTCGTTATTTTAAATGGTGGCAAACATATTGTTGCCTACAGGAGGAAAATCTTTATATCTGTCCTTGAGTTAAGTTAAGGTGCATATTGAAAACACAAAAGTAGAGAGACTCACTTCACTCCCATCTGTGGATTGTCTGCGAAGAGATTGAGAGACCGCTTAAATAGCTCGTCAAACTGCTCCATCTGGAGGGAAACAAGAGAACCATTGATTAAGATTAACCATTGAAGTTTCACCAAGGGGATCATAATTGAAGAGCTTAGCGAAAGAATGTGAAATGCGAAAAAAATTAGATTTTGGTGTCATTAAACATAATTATCACCTCCTTTAAAAATAACAACCGTCTCTATTTTTCATAAAATTAAAGTAAAACATATTTATTACTGTTTTGAACATCTAATTGCAAACTTAAGTAAAAACTCTCATTAATTAGGGAAGCTGCAAGTTATGTTTAAAGATTGATTGAGAGCTACCGAGCAAGCTGCAAAGAGCATTGATGGCATTGGATTACCTTCATGCATTTTAAGGGTATGATAAGAAATAAAATAAACATAATTATTCTTTATAAAAAATTATTTTAGAACAATATGGGAAATATAGTTTGGTTTTAACCAGAGTACAAACATTGTCCAATAGGTTGAAATATACACGTTCCAGAATGTGAAATTGAGTGGCCCTCACCTTGAAATTGTCATCTGCGCTGAGTAGATCTCTCATATGTGCTTCGGCATCTGTGATACTCATGCTTCTAGAACTTGCATAGCCACACTCAAAGCTGCCTGAAAACAACACAATGAAAGGTTAAATTTCAAAAAATGAATTTGAATGTTTACAGGCAATGTATTAGGAATTTATTATTAACTTAAAATTACTAGGCAATGTCTTAAGCAGTTTTTTCCTAACTATGAAAGCTTTAGATATATTTAAAAAAATTATAAGTATATTGAAAAAGTATTGTAAGAATTTAACCTAAACACCAGGACCTGCTCTTCCATAAAACTGTTAGGCCCAGCCGCAAATTTTAGAGGCACCTAAATTTCAGTTTCTATTATGCTAAATGCTATAAATCCACAAAATATCAGTAAACGAAACAAAATTCTGATACTCCACTTTGCTTTTTTTTTTCTCAATTTTGACCGATAAATTGACCTAACATGACTGATACAGGGTTGCCACAGAAGTTGGAGAACCAAATTCAATGACTTCCAGGTTTTCCAGAGAATTTTAGGAAAATTCCAGGTTTTATTGACGTGAATTAAAAATACAATATTAAACTTTTATTCCTAAAAAAACCTGGTATAACATGTGCCAAAGTAACAAGGACTATCATTTGTTTCTTAAATGGACTAGTGTTACCACGAAAACTTTTTTTAATTCCCCCAAAAAAATTTAATTTGGTGATTCAAAAAATATTTAAGTCAAATAGAATAAGTATAAATAAAATAAGTATTGAAAAACTACATAGAAATCTGATTTAAAGTTGTATAACTCTTTTTGGAGCAGAAATATTTAGAATTCCTTAGTTTAAATCAAAGAACTATTCATGGGAAAGAAATAATAAATGTTAACATGTTGATATCTTTTGTAGTTCCTGAGAAAAATGTTCCTAATTGTTGAAAACCCTTATATTTCAGGAAATGCAAACAAAAGGTAAGGTATAAGTAAGAACTGGTGTACAGAGTTTCTGAAAAATGCTTATAAAAAGAAAAACTACTAAACAGAAATCGATAATCTTGGTCTAAAATTAAAGGCTACAGTAATGCAGATTAAAATTAACGAAAAACAGAAAAGCAAATTTTTTTTACAAAAATACCTATCCGACTCCCCTTAAAAAAGTTTATTTTAAAAATATTTCATTGATTAAAATTTTTAAAAATACTAACTTTAATTTACTACTTTACATCTAATGAGTTATTTAATTAAGTTTTAACCAAGAATTAAACATTTCAATTGATGAAAATCCTTCAAAAATCGGCAAATCAAGGACCTTTCAAAATCGGTAAATCGAAATTTTTTGAAAAATAATGATTCACAAAATCTCATAGTATATCCCGAATTTCAGAAAGTCTAGAAAACTGCAAATTCTCAGAAATCGTTGAATTGCGATCCTTCTGAAATCGGTAAATTGAGAATACCCTAAAATTCGTCAAATCATGAACTTCAAAAATCGGAGTTTCGCGAACCATTTAAGCATGAAATAATCTCTAAAACTCTGAAGATCTATCATCGCAAATTGCAATTAACGACTCCTTGAAAATCCTTAAATTAAAAAATTATAAAATGTAAAACTAAATACAAGTAAAATAGCGAATTTGGCACTATAAAGAATAACTATAATCAAGACACCCTCAATCCGAACACTTATAAATTTCGGCCCATAGTCCGATTTTTTAAAAACTTAAACGAAACCTGTCTAAAATTTTAAAAAATTTAAAAAACAGTATGTACCGAAGTAGAAAAAAAGTCGAAATAAAGTTTCAAACAAAGTTTATAAGCGGGTCTCTGACACACAAGCCTGAAAATAAATGTCTATCAACCAAGTTTCAAACGAAAATCAAAAGAAAAAAATTCAAGCTATTCTTGTGATAACAAGGTCTCGATAATCACGAACACTTGATCAAAGGAAAATGTTCTGGTTGATCCGATTGGCCTGCACTGGAGCTACAAAAGTAACGAGGCGCTCTTTCGATCAAGAAGTGGCAAAAAAACAGTCAATCCTTATGAGGCAATGCGCCCTTATCAGTAGATTTCGTGAAAGATAGGTTAGGTTTAAAGTATCGTGGCACTAGAGCTACACGAGGGCTATTGGCGACGGGTGTTGTATTTTAGAACCACAGTCAGGTGACGTAGATTTGGTAAAAATTAATAGGCAGCAAAATAAGTAAATCAGGAAGCATTATTGGATTATACTAGCCTGTAACTGATATTCGAAACATCTTAGTGTTATCAAATCGAAATTCATCTTTAAATTATAATTGAATTTGTTTATATTTATTATTATAATTTATTATTTAGACACTTTTTATTTTGTGCTGCAGATCAAAACTTCGATGTTGACAAACTATTGATCCTTACAAATGGACAAATCAGAACAAAACTCAAAGACCACTTAGTCATAAAAAATTCAATATCGGCAACAAAAAAAAATTGTAATAATAAAATACACAACATCTTCAAATATCAGTAAAAACGACGAAATCGCAAATACGAAATATTTAAATCGAGAAACTGAAAATGCGTAAATCGTGTATCTTCAAAAATCTGAAAATTGAAGTGTCTTGAAAATAAACAAACTGGAAAAATTAGCATATCACTAAACTTTAAATTCCCCAAAAATAATATATCAAGGCTAACTTCAAAACAATGGAAAAACCAGCAAATGAATCGCATACCTTAAAAACCCCATAACTTTCAAATTCTGACAAAATTCTAAATCAATTATAAAAAAAAATCGCATAACTTCAAAGGAATTGGACATCCACAGAAAAATCGAGAACTCTTGAAAATCATCTAGGTGGTCAGCCTAGTAATTTATTTATAACAAAATGAAATGTCGTAATCTTTCGATTTTATATAGCGCGGAGTAATTTTCTGCATGATTCTTGATTTCATCTTTCTTCTCCCTTGTGGCTTTAAATAATACTATCCCCAAAGCTTCTTTATCACTTTCATCAATAACTTTTCAAACGCAACGAAAGAGAAGTCAATAACATTGGGAACAAATAACAACCACGGGTGTTTCGTACAGGGACAGGGGGGATGGTTTTGCTAGCGAATTTGGCGCGAAAAATTGGAATAAAGTCCTCAAAAACTCGAATACAAGTTGTAAAAAAGTAGAAATATCCACGGAAAAGAAAAATTCCCTAACTTTCCCAGAAAATCGGAAGATTTGGGATTTTCCCTGACCTTTGGAGACCGTTTTCATTTTCCCTGACAATTCTAGCTTTTCCTTGTGTGTGCAAATCCTGCTGATATGATCAATCAAAGTTTTTAAGGAAGCCTATAAAATTGTAGCAAAAATTTGATACATAGGTCATATAACACCACTAAAGGTTAAATATAATCAAACAGTAAAATATATGTGAATTTCATTGGAAGAAAGGGATTTTGAAATAATCTTAACCAAGCCCACTGCGATATATAATAAAAAAAACAAACATTGTTATAATAGTTAGAAAATGTAAAATTTGGAAAATAATAAGTATCTCAACAATTGCTAATGTCTATTTAAAAATTAGTTAACAAAAATTAGCTCAATGAATGAAACAATAGTTAGAAATATAAAACTTACCTGCAACTGTTGATAATAAATAATGAAGTTCTCTGGACATTAATATGAGTGGGTTACATAGTTCCTGGAAGACAAAAGCATCCAGTTAATTAACACCAGTTACAGTTAATTGCAAACAGCTATACCAAGTACACTAACTGGTCACATGTACACAAATTGTCGAAATTTCTCATAAAATATCTAAATTTTATATGTTAAAGTAAGAATTTTTAAGTATCTTCTATACAGGAACATACAGTCGATGCTTGATAACTCGAAGTACCAGGGGACCCTAAAAAATATTCGACTTAGGGTCACATGGGGGAATTATGGATCACTCTTTTTCCGTATTAAATAATGATCACTAAGTTTTAAGGATTAAAAATGGTTTTTAGAAGAAAAAAAAATTATGCCAAGTCATCCTTATACATTCTATTTTCTTATATCAAGTTCAAAAACTCTGTAACTCTGCAGCAAAAAATAGAAAAAAAAAACTTTTTACACTACTATAAAAACATCTTCAAAAAAGATTGTCTTTGAAAAACATGATTTTTTAAGATCCATACTGGAGAAACATATTTGAACCAACTATTTTGTTGGTGCTATTTTTCAATAGGAAAAGGTCTAAACTTTTCAATCCGATAAAAAAATTTCATAATAATTTTTTTAAATGATTTTAAAGGTATATCGATTCATCCCCCAGTTTACTGGGGTAATTCTTGATCACTGTTGTAATTCTGGGTCAGTGATATTTTTAAATTTTTCATGTGTTTTTAGCTAAGTGGTATATGTCATTTTAAAGCATAAAATCAGATTAGGCTGCATTCCAAATTTCATTAAAAAATTCAAATTACAAGTTTATTTAAAATTTAAATAAAAAAAATTAAATCTACGTTGAAATAGCATGAAAATTCTATTTTTATTCAATATTTTCACTGTTGCCATTGCTTTAAACTTACGAGAAAATTTATTTAAAATAAAAACTTTCGAAAGAATATTTATTTGTGCCATATAATTCAGTTTGGATTGCTGTAATAAAGTCCATTGAAATTTTTTTTTGTCAAAATAGAGTTCTTTTGATGGTTCATTATACATGTATGAAGAAAGATGCATAGAGAATTCTAACTTGGCATAAAAAAATATGCCAAGTTTCGCTTTCATTACCTTTATGTCCTAAAACAATCTTGTGCTAAAAATGATATAATTTGGAATATTACAGGGTTGCCACAGAAGTTGGAAAACCAAATTCCCTGACTTTTCCAGAGAATTTTAGGTAAATTCCAGGTTTTATCGACGTGAATTAAAAATACTATATTAAACTTTTATACCTAAAGAAACCTGGTATAACATGTGCCAAAGTAACAAGGACTATTATTCGTTTAAAAAATGGACTGGTATTACCTTGAAAACTGTTTAACTACTAAGAAATTTAAAATTTGATATATTAAATGATATCCGAGTCAAGGTTGCAATTGTTTTCTTGTTGTTGCTCAAATAAATTTATACATAACTTAGGAAAAACAAATTATTTATCAAGAATTTTTTTTAAGTTTATTATAAAATATAGTAGTAAAACACTAAGGTAATTTCTAACTAAATAAATAACTAACAAACTACTAGCCCTCGTGTAGCTCTAGTGCGACGATAATTCAAACCAAAACCAAAAAAAAAAAAAAAAAAAACTAACAAACTACAGTAAAATAAAAACTGATTAAACAGAGCAATCAAGCAAAATTGCTGGTAAAAATTCAACACATTTCGATGCTTATTTCCAAATTTTTAAGGATGCTCACACATAACCAATTATACCACTATGTTTTCAAATTTTTACTTATAAAATCAATTGGCATGGCATATTACCAAAACTTACCAAATAATAATTAAATTAAAACAACCTATCTTCTATATTAAAAAAGGGCGAGCCATTAAAATTAATGGCAATTTTTTTAAAAAAGTCAAAGCGGGGTGGGTTGTTTATAGGATTACAGTTACTATTTTAAGTCACAATCTTCAATTTTAATGAAAATCACCAAATAACATTAGGATTCTCTTTTATACGAGATACACTTTTTAGAATGTTGAAGGGGAGTCGGGTGGTTCTATCTCGCCCATGTTAATTTTACAAACTTTTTTTTAAAATGTATACCATCTATTTTTAAAAAATTTACTAAATTTTAACATTTTTTTCTTAAGAACTGTGAGATATATCATTGTGATTTTTTTATAGTTTATTTCTTTCTGATTTATACGATGGATATTTCACAGAAAAAAATACTTTTAAATAATGATTTTAAAATATGTATTAAAAAACTACAAAGAAATCTGATTGAAAGTTGTATAACTTTTTTAGAGCAGAGATATTTGAAATTCCTCAGTTTAAACCAAAGAACTATTAATGGGGAAGAAATAATAAAACAAAACATTTTGATATCTTTTATAGTTTCCGAGAAAATGTTCTAATTGTTGAAAAACCTTATATTTCACAGGAAATGCAAAAGAAAATTAAGGTATAGGTAAGAACTGATGTACAGAGTTTCTGAAAAATGCTTATATAAAGAAAACTACTTAACAGAAATCATAATCTTCTAAGTCTAAAATTAAAGCTACAGTAATGCAGATTAAAATTGAAGAAAAATGGAAAATAAACATTTTTTACCCAAACATCTGTCCGACTCCCCTTAAAAAAGTTTATTTAAAAAATATTTCATTGATTATATTATAATTTTTAAAACCACTAATTTCAATTTACTACTTTACATCTGTTATCTGTTAGCTTAATGAGTTATTTCCTTAAGTTTCAATCAAGACTTGAACATTTCGATTGATGAGAAACCTTCAAAAATCAGTGAATCAAAGACCTTTCAAAATCAGTAAATCCCGAATTTCAGAAAGTGTAGAAAACTGCAAATTCTCAGAAATCGTTGAATTGCGATCCTTCTAAAATCGGTATTTCGCGAACCATTTCAGGCCGAAAAAATCTTAAACTCTGAAGATCTATCATCACAAATTGCAATTAACGACACCTTGAAAATCCATGAATTCCGAAATTAAAATGTAAAACCAAAAATTAGTAAAATAGCGAATTTGGCACAATAAATGACCACTATAATCAAGACACCCTCAATCCGAACACTTTTAAATTTCGGCCGATAGTCCGATTTTTTATAAAACTTAAACCTGCCTAAAATAATAATTTAAAAAAAAAAGCAGAAATGCCGAAGTAGAAAGCACGTCGCAATAAAGTTTCAAACTATTTTTATAAGCAGGTCTCTGACTAAGCACGCAAGCTTGAAAATATGTCTACCAACCAAGTTTCAAACTTAAACCGAAAAAAAAATCAAACTGTTCCTGTGATAACAAAGTCACGATAATCACGAACACTTGACAAAGGAAAATAATCTGGTTGGTCCGATTGGCCTGAACCGGAGCTACAAAAGTAACGAGGCGATCTCTTCCGATCAAGAAATACGGAAAAAAAACCTGTTCATTTATCAGTCAATGCGACCTTATCCAGTAGATTGTGTGAAAATTAATTACTAGGCAGCAAAATAAGTAAATTAGGAAGCATTATCAGACGGAACGGTCGTTCCGCCCGCCAATCTCAAAATGACGCCAAGGGCAAACGGCAGTTATGTATATATACAGGAAATATTTCGCTATGTTAACAGCGAAATCGATTTTATTTTTTACCAGCAAAACTAAACTTCCTAGAATAACTTAAAAAATTCAGTAGAGAGGTTTCGTAGATTACTTTAAATAAAAAAAATTTGGTTATTCTAGAATAAAAAACAGCGGAGAAAAAAATTATGGAAATTTTCGAAAATGAAATCTTTCGAGCAGTTTTAGTCAAATTTTGACCTAATTTTTGCTGAGACCTACAGCTATTACTAGATCATGAATCTCGAAGCGGTTTTTACTAAACGATTAAGAATGCCCCAATTCACATTCTGCGTAAGTTTTAAGTTTCAAAAATACTTCTTTCTATTTTTAATTAATTAAAATCTATATTACCTTTGGCGGTATGGTTGCACGATAAACAAGCCATCCTAGCGGCCATGTATCTCCTAAAACGCGCAAAGGTTTGCTATATTTTCGGCGAAGAGCAGTTAGTAGCGCCGTTAACTATTATAGGGATTATAACAGCTTGTAAAATATATGATTAACCAAATATCTAAATAAACAGATTGAAAAAAATGTCTAATTAATAAACGAAATGCATCATTTAAACTTTTTGGCATTTTTATTAGAAAACTTATGATTAACGCGAGTTGATGAATCGATGGACTAATTGATTTATGAATGTAAACAATCATATTTGCCTATTTGGTTGCCATATTCAGTTACCAATACCATTCAAGAAATTAATCTTTTTTTTATATAAAGGTTTAAGGTTTTATAAAGGTTAAAAAATTAGTTTTTTTTTAAAGAATTGTACTTGGCTATTGTTTTTCGTTGAATAGGCTTTATATTTTTTTTTAGTTTTAATAAAAGAAAATTGAAATAAATATGCCTTCAAAAGTGTATGAAACAAGGCATAACAGACGGTTGCGGTAAACAAAAAATAAAAACTGCGATGTAAGCTCGAAATGTGTTGAAAACAATGATCGGGGAAAAAACGTCATCTAAGCGGCTCAGTGACAGAGAAGTTAAACGCGTCCGTTGTGATCGCGGGTTCGAGCCCCGGCTGAGTCGTCGGACTTTCTGGATGGGAAAACTCTGGGCGCGCATGTCAAATGCTTATGTGGCATGTAAAAGATCCCTGGAGGGCCCAGTTAGCCTGGGTTCTCTCGGAAAAACTAAATCTCGGCATCCACAGAGAGCACAGATTCATTTTTAATGTGGGCGTCATTGGTAGCGAGAGCCTAGATGGTGCCACAAAAAATGGCTTTCAGTTCTGGGGAATATGCCGAGTCTGCAAAGGCTTGTACGCCAGCGTTTCAGCACCATTAGAGAAAAAAAGTCATTTAGAAATTCATTTCTAGATGACGATGACGTTTTAATTTAATTTCATCGATGTGCAGTTCACTTTTACCATTTACAATATTGATGCTGAACCATTTTAGCTTCCCTTCGACATTGTTCCCGGTGGTTAGACAACTTTCCATAGACAATGAAATTATGTATTCTATTTTGTAGTCATATTGCCTTTGTATCCTTTGAACTAATTCATAAAACATGTTAGTAATCCTCCCTACCTTAAAAAGAATCTCATAAAATAAATTTAAAAAAAACTACTGATATCCCCCCAAAAAACTTCGTAAAAGTAAACAAACGCCAATCTCAAAAAAAAAACTATTTATTTTATAAAAAAAATCATTATGAAAGTTGTGGCTAAAAAAGCCGTGATATAAAATGAATGCCAATCTCTTGTGTAAAACGTCCTGGTCATAATAAATAGTATAATTAAAGTTTTGCTGACATAAAAAAATTCCACTGTTTGAGGTTGGTGCCCCCCCCCCCCCCCCCCCATCTTAACCTTTATATAAATGTATCTATATCGTGCTCTCTCTCGCCTTTATATAAATGTCTCGCCTTTATATAATCTCTATACCTTTATATAAATGTATTGAGATCATACATTTGTTTTAAAGTTTTTTTTAGAAGTATCCTTCGTTATTTTGATTTAGTAATTCAAGTTCACTTGCGTGATTTAGTTTTTTTAGGGGGATTAAGATGGGCACCAAGCTCAAACAGTGCAATTTTTTTATGGCAGCAAAACTTAAATTATACTATTTATTATGACCAGGACGTTTTACACAAGAGATTGGCATTCATTTTATATCACGGCTTTTTTAGCCACAACTTTCATAATGATTTTTTTTATAAAATAAATAGTTTTTTTTTTTTTAGATTGGCGTTTGTTTACTTTTACGAAGTTTTTTGGGGGGATTGGATTATACTAGCCGGTAACTGATATTCGAAAGATCTTAGTGTTATCAAATCGAAATGCATAATCAAATTTTATTGAATTTGTTTATAGTTATTATTAAAATTTATTATTTAGACTTATTATTTTGTGCTGCAGATTAAAACTTCGTCGTCGACAAATTATTGATCCTTCCAAATAGACAAATTAGAACATAACTCGAAGACAACTTAGCCGTAAAATCATCAATATCGGCAAATCAAATAATAATAATAATAATAATATATAAAATCTTTAAATATCAGTAAAAACGACGAAATCGCAAAAACGAAATATTTAAATCTAAATATTAAAACTGAAAATGTGTACATCGGGCATCTTCAAAAATCGGAAAATTGAAGTATCTTGAAAATAAACGAACTGGAAAAATTAGCATATCACTTAACTTTAAATTTCGCCCAAATAATAAATCAAGGCTAACTTCAAAACAACGGAAAATCGAAAAACCATCAAACGAATCGCAAACCTTAAAAACTTATTAACAAAAAACTTTGAAAGACGAAACTAACGAAATTTCAACTGACGTAATTCTAAATCATAAAAAAAAAGATAAATCGCGTAGGAATTGGACATCTACAGAAAAATCGAGAACTCTTGAAAATCATCTAGGTGGTCAGCCTAGTGATTTATGTATGGCTAAACGTAACTACGTAATCTTTCGATTTTATTTAGCGCCGAGTAATTTTTTGCATGATTCATGATTTCATCTTCTCCCTAGTAGCTTTTGAATACTATCAATAAATCTTCTTAATCAATTTCATAAATAACCTTTAAAACGCAAGAGATGTTAAAAAAACATTGGGAACAAAAATAACAACCACTCTACGAACGGGTGGTTCGTAGTGGGACAGCAGGGATGGTCTTGTGAGGGAATAGGCGGGGGGATAAGAGGGGAAGCGAGTTTCTTCGCAGAACAGGTAATTGTAGGAAACCACTCTGGCGGTTTCTGGCGCGAAAAATCGGAATAAAGTCCGCAAAAACTCGAATACAAGTTGGAAAAAAATGTAGAAAAATCCATGGAAAAGAAAAATTCCCTGACTTTTCCAGAAAATCGGAAGATTTTGGATTTTCCCTGACTTTCCCCTGACCTTTGGAGGCCGTTTTCATTTTCCCTGACAATTCCAGGTTTTCCCTGTTTTCCCGGTGCGTGGCAACCCTGATATTAATTTACTTTTGACACGCATTACTATAAAAAAATGGGTGATCCATATTTACCCCATGTGTGACCCATTATTGCCCAAACCCGGGGTAATTCCTGATCACTCAATAATTAAAATAAAACTAATAATAATTAAGTTTTAGGTAAAGTGATTATTTAAATAAATTCTAAATTATTTAAGCTTACTCCATGCAAAATTAAATCTTCCTATCTTTCATACTTTAGAAAAAAATAGGATGTTGTGATTTTTTGATCCATAATTCCCCCATATGACCCTATCCGAAGTTCGAGTTACAGAAGTTACATTCTATTTCTCTCTACTGTCACTTAAGATGGGTCGACCTGGCTTAAGTGGTTTGGTATGTGCCGTTATACCATAGTTATACACATTTCAATTTTTTTAATAGCCCATGTAAACAACAAGTGAAGATTGGGGTTAAAAGGTTTATTACAACTCACAAAATTTGGCCTCATCAAATATTGATCAGCATACATACCATGTTAATTTCATTTTAAAAAAAACATTTATTTCTTGTTGATTATAAATGTATTTTTTTAAGGTTGTTGGGATTCACAGACATTATGGATACAACATACTGATTAATTTGAATTGAAATTTAATTTTTAACTGAAATGTGTATTTAACATGTGAAATCTATGGAAAAAACTTCGACTTAGAAGATGTTCACTTTGAGTTATGGAGATAGTTTTTTAAAGAACAGTATAGAAATGATTTGGGACCTGATTAAAAATTCGAGTTAGTGGATTATTTGACTTATAGGAAGTCGAGTTATCGAAGTTTGACTGTAATTCACAAAGAAACACCAGAAATAATCCTTTGACATTTTAAATCTCATGCAGTGAAATATTGTCCTCACAACTAATCATTGTTAGGTCTCTGTGGATGTTATATTGTTGATATTACAATTAATGTTTAAATTACAGGACAACATATACCTTAAAACTGAAAATAAATCTAACAGTTCAAGAAACTTTATTCAATGAAGGAAGTAGCAAGGGTCTGTTAGTTATTCTTACAACACACAATTTTAAAAATTGTATTAATTGTTTAATTTATATAATTTGAAAATTTTATTAATATCAAAAAAATTAGTAAGTAAAAAATATCAGATGCAGTGAACACAAGCTGACACTTTGGCCCAAAAGCTCAGTGTTAAAAACAAAGCTTCTAAAAAATAAAATAAATGGATTTATTTAGACAGTGTTGTATTTGTAAAATTTTCACAGGGTTTACTGTGCATAAATAAAAAAATGAGAGGGTATAGATAGTCTCTTAATATGAGTTATACTCTTAATATGAGTTGGTACTTGGCTATGGTAATAAAATTTACAAATATGCATAACTGTAATTCAAGATGTAGAGAAAAAAACTCTTGGTTTAAGCTGCACATAAAATAAACTTATCTTTTAAATCTTTGCTCTCAACTAATTAGAAGGAAAAGGAAAGGTACCTTACATAGAAATAAAGGGTCGACACTAATTTGGAAAATAATCACAGACTAAACTCTATTTAAAAAAAAAAAAAACGGGTATACGCCTATACCCCCAATACAGCCCAGGATTTAGAGATGACATAAATATTACACTTCTGCAACTTTTACTAAGATTCCGAATCCATGACATGCCATGAAGCGATTGTTTGACTTAAAATAAATTGGAGGATCAATAGGAAGTAAAGAAAAATATAATTTCTAATAACAAAATAATATAAATCTACTAACCTCTTTCACACCTGTACAAAATTTTGAATCTGAAAAAATAATTTGAAATATTATTAAAATGAAAGTTTTCATGAAACTGACGACATGGTTTGCAAACCTTAAATCTAGTATTGTCTATTTTGTTTTGTAATTTATAAATAAGTAACAAAATGAATAATTGCTAAGATTAATAAGGTATGCTATAACAGGAATTATTGTTTTAAATATAAAACTAAATAACAATAAAAACTTTTCAAGAATACAACTAATTATTTGTAGCATTTTCTTTGCTTACTTATAACTTCAGCGAATATTGTTAGACTGTCTAAAAGCACAAATATGTTTTTTTACAGTGTGTGTAAAAAATGACCGAACATTGCGACTGCAGGTACAGCTAAATCTACTCAAATTGTTTCTACCAAATATTTTTATTTTGTGATAATTTAAATAAAGCCCTGATATATCTCAGATAAACAAAGTAACTCTAAAGTAGGGAGATCGGCATTACATTACATTTTTTAACAGTGTTATTATAATTTCAGTTTTGCAATTGACTCAACTCTTGTAATGTGATGCAAACCTTTTTGGCAAATAAAAAGTTTTTAACAAATAAAAATGTAAACTGATTATTTAATTACTTTAGGGAAGGTTACTAAGTACTCAGGTTACTATGTACAATTGAGTGTTCCTGATCATTTGAGTATCTTTTATTATTTTCAAAATGTTTAAATATAGCTTTGTTCTACATATTTGTATAATGAAGTAAAAAATAACAAATTAGACTTGAATCTATAAAATTAAGGAAAGAGTAGGGCTTAAATATTTGGATCCTCAGGATGAAATGTCAACCTTTTTGTCCATATACTAAAAATAATTTTTTAAAAAAATCATTCAATTGTTCCAACATTCATATTTAAACTAGGTATGCTGAAAATTTTAAGTGAAAATATAAGAAATAAAAAAATTAAGCCCTTCAATGTAGAGATCCACAATTCAATACTCACGCAGTGTGTTGTTGGGTGATGTCCGGTTGACCTCGCTCCAGTAGAGCAGGCCAATGAGCACGAAGAAGGCGACCGTGCCCAATAGGAGGAGCCACGAGACGCAGTGGGAGTGGTCAGTGCTCCGCCCCTCCCCCGTGGCCCCGCCCCCATCCGACAGGAACCCATTGCTGCTGGGGGGAGGGAGGCAGCCCGCTGCAAACAGACAGCATTAGCATGGTGTACAGCAACAGGGTTCGTTTGCGCGAAATCCACGTTATAAATTCATATTAGCTTCTTTCTATATTACAATTATAACGTAGAAAGGTATTACAGGGTTCCCACTCTTATTTCAAAATAAAAATAAAGGAGTTTTTAAGGACTTTTCAAGGACTCCCAATTTTTTTTTCAAGGACACTTAATTATAATGTGTCAATTCCTATACCTATTAAATCAACCAAACTTAAATATAAGTGTACATATATAAGCAACATTTTGTACCAAAAGTGTGTCACTTAGAGCTGACTTTAGCATTGTTTTAATTTTAAGGTATTACTTCTCGAAATTTGAAAGTCGCGAACTAAGAAAATCAAGGACTTTTCCCATAATTGCTAGTCAAATCCAAAGAGTACTAAGGGGTACTTTTTTTTTATAAAAAATCAAAATCAATGACTTTTCAACGATTTTCGGTAAAAATCAAGGAGTATTAAAGGGTCTTTGAAATCGAAAATAAAAATCAAGGACTTTCAAGGCAACTGGGAACCCAGTATTACAATCGCTCAGTCTGTTCGTCACCCACTTTTATAGACCAAACTACAAATGCTACAGGCAATAGTGATATGTCAAAAAATGTAGCGTATCTAAATTAGAAGATATTGAAAATCTCAGGAAAATTTTTGAGAAGGAAATATTTTAAGTATTTCAAAAACACCAAAATTTAATGCTTATTTAAAAAGCATAAAAAGAAATTTTTAACCTACTCTTCTTTTTTTAATTATATGGAATTAAAAAAAAAGTTTGCTGTCTTTAGGGAAATTTTGACCGCAGAGGACACAGGTTTTTCAAGCCCCGACTCCTACTATATTTTGGTGAAATACTTGCTTAAAAACTAACTAATTTTTAATCATTCAACAAGGGGGAATTATTATTACATTGCACAGCAACAGTATATTAAACTTTAAAATATCCAATAAACAACTATTTTTTATCCAATATTTATCAATTATTACTTATTGTATGCTATATTTATTTTTATTTCAAACAATAAGTATGTAATATTAATCACGCTTAAATCCCATAACAAGACCCCATAACATCTGACCCACCCTTCTTGAGCCTCTCCAGCGTGGGCGTGTAGAGGTGGTTGTTAGGCGGGCCCATGGTGGGAGCAGTCCTTCTCAGGAAGGGGGAGTTGAGCTCGGTGGGGTGGATGGCCGCCAGGGGGCGCCGCTGCAGTTTAGGGGTGTCGAACTCAGAGTCGGACGTCTCCACCTCAAAGGGGGCAGCCCCCTTCTTCCTGGGTTGGGGGGTCGGCTGGCCCAGCGAACGCCTGCTCTTGGCCGCGTTCGGGAGCGAAGTCCTGCCAACTATGGAAAAACAAGTTAAGGTTTGTTACAGAATCTGTCACCTACACCGCTTCCACACAACATTTACGCTCAACAGGAAACAAACCAACAACACATCAGAAAGAAATTCGCCAATAAAGGCCTTTAGCTAGTTCTAATTCAAACTTTTACAAGCCAAAATTAATAATTGTCTTTAATCTTCTTTTGAAGATTTGATAATTAATCTTTATCGTTTGCTAATTGTTTTAAAGTTCGAGAATAATGTATGTTTTTAATAAATATCTTTTGCAGCCACAAGTTTACATTTCGAAAAATAAATTAGTAAAAATCTTGATTTAAAAATAAAAGCCAAATTTTAAATATAATGCAAATTTAGAATTTTTTATGCATCTTTCTTCATTCATATATAAGGACCTTCAAAATAACTTTATTGTGCTACTACAACAATCCAAATTGAATTATATCATAAAAATAAATATTTTTCACAAGTTTTATTTTTATTTTAAATAAAGTTTCTCGTACGTTTGATGTAATGGCATCAGTGAAAATATTGAATAAAAATAGAATTTGCAGGTTAATTCAATGCAGATTAAATTTTTAATTATTTAAATTTTAAATAAACTTCTAATCTAAATTTTTTAATGAAATTTGGAATGTAGCCTAAACTGATTTTTTGCTTCAAAATGACGTATCCCACTTGTTTGTGTGACTTGCGGTTCGTTCTGTGAAAGTGGGTGACAGACGGACTGAACGATTATAAAACCTTCCACTTTTTACGTTATAAACGTATTGTGGAAGCTAAAATTAATACAGCAGAGTCCCTTTTATCCAAAATTTGGATAACCAAAAGGCTCCTTAATATTTTTTTTGGCTAAAATATGGAGTGTATGCATAAAATAAAAAAATAAAATTTAAGAAAACGAAATGAAATTTAGAGAAAAAATTATTTATGAATTTACTTGAAGTATCACATAAACATAGATTTTACCTGTATAACTAAGGAGTTAATAAAAAATTTATGGTTGTAAGAGAAATATCATAATATTTCAGTATATGGGTAGTTCAAGGGAACAAAAGGTTCACGGAGTTACAAACGTTGTCGTTGTAACAAGCTGCTTTTGGCCGCGTTGGGGCATAAGCTCCGGCCCACTGATGAAAATAAAAAAGAAATGAGTAGGGATCGACCAACGCATCAGGGCCGATTGTTCTAAATCCTAAAATAAAATCCTGTATCTAAATCCTAGTAATAATTGAGCAGTACAATTCCTGACACGTTGGCTGGTTCTCATTTCATACACATTCATCAACCCAGGGGGAGATCAGCCTATCTAGGGGCAGATCAATGCGTCCTTTTTTTGGGCCTCCATTTACATTGATCTACACTTGAAAGCAGATGAATTCCCATCCAGTTTCCCCCTTATCTCCCCTTGGTCCCTTATCTCCCCTTACATGGATCTGCGACTACTGGAGAGCCTTCTAGCATTCTTTTGTGTGAACTGAGCACCTGTTCTGCCATCCGGCCAACCAACTCCTGAAGTTTCTAGTTAATTAAGGTGTATCACTGAGTACTGAACTAAATCCACCACACTAGGGATAGACCGATGCATCGGCCTAGTCGATGCATGGGCTTCGATTTTTTGAAATTTTCACCATCGGCCTTTCCATCGATGGCCGATGCGACTTAGTGCAAAAAAATCAGCCATCGGCTTAAAAAAACATCGGTTAGCCGATTTTTTTTAAATCCTACACCAAAACAAGTAGGTTTGTTACAGAATCTGTCACTTACATTGCTTCCACACAACATTTACGCCCAACAGGAAACACACAACACCTCAGAAAGAAATTCGCCAAGCAGTCCTTAAGCTAGTTTTAATTCAAACTTTTATGAGTCAAAATTAATAATTTATCTTCTTCTGCAGATTTGAAAATTAATATTTATCGTTTGCTATATTTTTTTGAAGTTCGAATAATAATAATAATATATTTTATAAATAACCACCATTTTGCAGCCACGAGTTTACATTTCGAAAAATAAATATGCAAAATTCTTGCTTTAAAAATAAAAGCGAAACTTTACATATTTGTATGCAAATTTAGAATTTTTTATGCATCTTTCTTCATTGTGTTCATATAATGAACTTTCAAAATAACTTTATTGTGCTATTACAACAATCCAAATTGAATTATATAAAAAAATAAATATTTTTTCAAAGAATTTTATTTTAACAAAGTTTGATATAATGGCAACAGTGAAAATATTGAATAATAATGGAATTTGCGTGTTATTTCAATGTAGATTAAATTTTTAGTTATTTAAATTTTAAATAAACTTCTAATTAAAATTTTTTAATGAAATTTGGAATGTAACCTAAACTGATTTTTGCTTCAAAATGACATATCCCACTTGTTTGTAAGACTTGCGGTTCGTTCTGTGAAAGTGGGTGACAGACTGAACGATTATAAAACCTTCCACATTTTACATTATAAACGTAGTGTGTTATAAACATATTGTGTGTAACATTATAAACGTATTGTGTGGAAGCTAAAACCCAGTTCCTGGTTGCAGAAACCGCGCTGCACAGCAGCAACCTGGTTGGGGTCTCTGCGGCCAAATTGCCGAAACTCGATGCCACCTTCGGACTTACTACTGTAGTTTCACGACTTTCCAATCTTGGTGCCGGCCTGCCGGCACAATGGTTAGAGTGCTAGCCTTTGGAGCTGCTTGGGCTCAGGTTTGAATCCCAGTAAGGCATGGCTGTTTGTGCTTGTCAATAAATGTTGTTATTTGTCTATGTGTTTGTGCTGTCCTTCTTTGTGTGTCTATTCTGGCGAGTTGGGTTATGGGCTATCACTCTTCCCTTCTAGAGGGCGCAATCACTGTTATGCAGATCGCCGTACTTTCGAGACTTTCAGATTGCTGTTAATTTAGTGACTTTGGACCGCCGTAGTTTCTTGACATTCCGATTCACAGAGTTCCGTGACTTTCGGATCCCAGTAGTTTGGCTACTTTCAGAACCCGATCTATTTATAATTATTGTTTCAATATTTTTAATAATTATTTATTTACCGATTTTTTTTATAAAAATATCCCTTTGCTCGTTATTATTATATACCTTAAAATTTTAATTGCATTTATTTTTTAAGAAAAGACAAAATCGTTCAGACATACAATTCTAAAAAAACATGGCAATCAGAGGGATTGTGTTATTTCCTATTTTTCTGTCCTATTTTTCCTGAACTACACATGGATTTACCAAATTTTGTATTATGGTTTTTCCATCTGCATAGGCAGATGGAAGGAGGGAAACATCGGCCGATGTAACTTTTAAACAATCAGCATCGATCCATCGGCCGAAATTCACCATCGGTCATCCCTACCACACCAAATTCATAGAGTTCCGACCTAAAGTCCACCACACCCTAATATTTTTTGTGTCCATGGCTTTGTTTTTTATTTAATTGAACAACAACCCTGTGTTCCCATTTGAAATTATTCTTTTTTACCAGACAATATAAGCAGCTACATATATTAATTTATAAATAGAATTTTTATGCACTAAACAATGTCAAAATTTTGACTTTTAGGCACCATTTGGCAAATAGGATGAAGTTTAAGTTGTAGAAGTGAAATAAAAAATATCTTTTAGAATTCATTTTACGTATCATATAAATAAATATTTTTACCTGTATAACCGAGTAGTTAATAGGAATAATTAAATTTAGCAGCAATTAAATTTTAACTAGTAAGATGGAACCAATAGTAAGATAGAGCTGATAGAACTGTAACTTAATTCTGAATAACACCCAAAATATTTATATTTAAAATAGATGTAGAACCATCTACAAATTATTTTTTAAAAAAACATTTTTGAAAAAAAATATGCTTCATAAACATTACACATTGCATACAGGAAATTAACTGACATATCTTCGATATTACCACGCTATAAAAAAACTTCGAAAAGCAGCAAAAGCCTAACAAAAATAATGACTTTAAAGGGTTAAATACATAAGTACCATAATTAAAAATAGATATCACTAACAATATATCTTTTCTTAAAAAAAAAATTTAAGATATAAATAGATTGATATTACGATCCACGCATTCAAAAATAAGCACCGCTACTGCTTCGTGAAAAAAGAATAACAAGTATGGTTGAAGAACTTGGCCCAGGTTTTATAGCCAAAACGCAGTAGAAAGGCTGCCAAAATTGGGGCGAATTTCGCTTATAGCATGATATTTGGCGATCTCGCCAATTTTTTGTTGTCAAGGGTTGCCATAAAATAGAATTCGGCTGGGTTGCAAACTTGGCAACTTTAATGCTGGGGTTATACCTTATTTTAGCTTTGCAATAACCCTGTAGAGGGATACTGACTTTGTGGGTTATTATTCAATTTATCTAGTTGCATTATATTGCCAAGCCAAAACATTATACTTCATTTTTCATACATGATAGGTATAGCTCCCTCAAGTAAAATTTTTTAGCTTGCCAAAAGTTGTCAATGAACAGAATGAACATTACACAATAGCTGCACCCAGTAAATAGAAGATGTGAGAGAATGGGTACCGAGTTTCAAAAAGACGGATATTAATAAACACTAAGCAGGTTTGACCTTTGGATTAAGTGTGCACTGTTGCCAGAAAAATCACTTACGGCTACAAAAGAACTTGCCAACTTTTTTAATGTGTCACCAGTATTAGGTATTATACGAGCAGTACGAACCATGGAAGTTGACAGCTCATTTGACCTGATCATTTGTGGCCGGCCTGGTCAATAGGATTTTACGAGCTATAGTTATGATATGAGCAGAGCAAGGGATCACCCTTACTGTACGGTAACAATTGGCCCGCTATAGAGATTTGGCGATATATAGTTTTTTGTGGAAACCTGTCTGACTTCGACTGATGATCCGAATTCTTTGGCTTCGATGACGTTTTCAGCAACCCTATCTGACCGTTATTTGCTTATTTCGATTGGGTTTTTGTTCTGGAAAGTCGCCAGAATACGGACTTTTGACGCGATTTCGGAAGGTTCGCCAATAGTTACCGTACAGTACATTTCTACCGGAAGAGTAGGTACGCACCAGGGACGTTGACGGCGGCGGGCTTCTTGAAGGCGGCCTCGCTCCTGCGGGGGGTCCGCTTCCGGCTTCGCGGGGGGCTCGGGCCCCCCTCGGCCTCGCTATCGTCCGAGGACAGGGCGTTGAGGCTCCTACTCAGCGCCCCCAGCCGCCGCTCCATCGCCGATCGCGTGGTCGGAGTGATCGGGCCCACGTCCTTCTCGCCCAGCGCACGCAGGGACTTCCGCAGCTCGTCGTCGCTCAGTCGCACGGACATTCGGAGGATCGTCTGTCACTTCGGAATAATCCTAAAGAACCGGGAGAGAGAAAAAAAATGATCGGCGTTCTTTCAGGGCGGTTGGGAGACATTTCATCGAAAGGGAGAGTTGGGTCGATCGGGCAGAAATCGGAAAAGTTAGGGTAGGAATGGGATACTTACAGATCAGAAGACATATAACGAAAAGGTGGGGCTATTTCTATTTGTAAAACATTAGACTATTACGATAAATAAAAATTTTAATACATAGAAAAAAACTACAGAAAAAAATATTTTTTGAAAACATTGCGTTGCCACTCATTCTCCACAGAAAAACTACTGAAATATATTTAAAAGTGAAACATAAATAAACCAAGCAATGTAAACGAAATGATAAGTAAAATTGAATATATATTACTAGTAATGGGAATGTGTCAGATGCTGAATTTTTTTTATTTTCAATTTTCACGTACCGAGAAAGCATTTGTTGCTTCGGTTTCAATTTTAAAAGGCCCGTTCACATGTGCCAAGAATTAGGCGGAATTGTGCCGGCTATTTTGTGAGACATTAGGCGCGTTCACATGGCCTGTGAAATCGCCGGCGTTTAGCTGGCTATTTTGTGAAGCCTTATAATCCCGTTCACATGAAAGCGCCGGCGTTCCGGAAATGACGTGTGTGGGACGTCACATCCTGTAGGGGTGTTGTTTGTTTGTTTTGATTTGATACTCGAGAGGGTTTCTGTACAGTGTATTCTTTTTTAACGTTACTTTGTCATATAAAACATCTGACATCTATCGATTTTATTAATGATAAAAAAAGTAGGAGGTTGATGCGAATAAATAAAATAATTTTAGAATATTGCAAGTGGCGATATAAATGTAATCAATATCACAAAATACAAATCATACTTCATGATTTTTTTCAGACTAAAGAAAAGTTTTATAGCATGCAATACTGATTGATTTCAAAATAAGGGGCAACATTTTAATTGAAAACATGCATCTGGTTAATTGCAACTAAAAAAATTCTCTCTAATATAATTGTGATGCTGAAATTGTTTGAATTCTTTTATGGAAAGTAGAATTTATCTACAAAATAAAATTTGAAACACCTAATAATGAAAAACAAGGAAAACTTTAATAAAAATTCATTTAAAAAAACATAATCAGGTGTTTTTTAAGTATGTCAAACCTTCAATTCTTTAATATTGACTTAACATTTTTTTTTTCAAGTTTATATTTTCTAATAGTTATAGTTTTCATTGTCAATAATGATGAAAAATGATTTGAGTAATCATATGAGAAATAAAACTAATTTACAAAATAAACACACCCAAACACTGAAACAAAAATTCTAAACAATTAAAAACTTTTGTTAAAAAATAAGTTGTTTATGAAAAAAATCAAATTTAATCAGTGCCAACCCTGCTCTAGATACACATTAGAAAGTAATTTGGGACCTTCTTATACTAGTTAAAAACAAAGTAACAGCAGAAACTACATCTTCATTCTAAACTCCAAAGCCGAGCTGAAATCTGAAATCGAAAAATAAGTGACGAGCTTCGGCGCGAAGCGCCCTTTCTCCTTCATCGAAGACGTCCCGAAAAGGGGTTAACTGCAACGTAGAATCAATCCGGACGAAGTCGCATATACGAAAATCCCACATAGGGTAGAATAATCGGACCAATGAGAATCTACTTTAGAGTGACGTAAGCAATGCTTGGCGAGATGAGGAACGCAAAATACGCTTCAAAATAGCGATACAGGCGCGAAAATAGGAATGTGTGTTTTCAACTCCTTGTGTTTCTTCTTTTCTGTATTGCTGTGATGGAGTTGTGTTACGTAATGTGTTGCTTGTTTAATTTCTTTGATTACTTGACCTTTTTTTTGTATCAAAATTTTTTTTACTTCAGATTCTTTACCCTATGTATCTTTTTGAGGGCTTTATATTTCCTTACCAGTTTATTGTGGATGTATTATAGAAATTTGATCTGTTTATCTTCTAAATCTTAGCATAAATAAATATATTTGTTTTCAGCTGGTAGTAGCAAGCTCAAAGCTACAGTGACACTTTATTACTCATTAATGATATGTGTGTGTTTATAACCCTTAATCGAAAACTTTATACTTAAAATTAAATTAAAAACAAATATTTGTGAAAGGTTTTTTTTTATTTTTTGCACTTATTAAGGAACAATTCTTTCTGTATATCATAGAACTTGTTTAAATTTTAAAAAAATTAATGTTTTTTTTTGTCTATTTGAAAAATTAATACATTTACTTAACCTTTATATACTAAAAATAACAATAAATTTGCATCTTTAATTCCTTGTATTACTGTTGAATGAAAAAAATGAATTTCGGTAGCATTTTCATTGAAGTTTAAAGTTGCCCCCTTCCTAGTTCAGAATACCATAAAATATTATTTTTTTAATGTAATTTAAAAAACATGAATGGCTAGGTTTATATACATATATATTAGGGTGGTCCTTATTAACATGGGGAAAAATAACTTTTCGATTTCGAAATGTGCCACCCCCTCAATTTGTTTAGTCATAAGAAAAAATAATTCCTGTAAAATTTTAGCCAAATCAATTAATAATAACACGTGCCCCACGGGGCTTAAAGTTTCAAAAAACACAAAATTTTGGGGTGTTTTTTCAATAATTCCATTATAAATCAATATCTATGCTAGCTACGAAAAACCACTCAATACAAATGTTATAGAACATAAAATTCCCTGCCACTTTGTAATTTACACTTTTGATCTATGAGCAATAGGTTTCGAGTTATATTGAAAAGAACGAGCGATATTATGCGAGATTGCAAATCATGGCCACACTACACAAACGCTATCCATCACAATGGTGTGACCTAAAAGTGAATATTTAGATAACTTTTAACTGTTCTGTCTAAAAATTAATTAAAAGGAACAGCTGCAAATAAAAACACAATTTAAATATACCACAATATAAAGTACTTCGACCAGCAGGGCCGTCACGTGGGTAAGGCGGGGGGGGGGGGGGGGCGGTGCTTTAGCAATGGAGTTAGCTTTTTAATGGAAAAAGCGATACACCATAAGTCATTCAGGGACACACATGTTGCTCCACCCCTCCCCCTCATTATTAATGGTTACTGTCTCTAGTTAAAGCAAATTAAAAAAAATCTTGCATATGGTAATGGCAGAAAAGATGTTAACCCTTTGTAACTGCTCAAAAGACTTTGTTGCATTTCAATAAAGCTTATGCGTTATTTTGAAATAAATGGCAAAATCAACTTTGTATGAGTGTCGGTCATTTGTTCAATGGTGCATCTGAAGTTCGGTTTACTAAATTATGCCTCGAAAACAGATATGTCTTACTGCTCCAATGAAAAACCAAGTAGCCGGTGCCAAATTGCTATCTCGTGGAGATTTGCTACGCATATTCTTTTTAACTATGGGTGAAGTAAACCTGAAATTACACAAGTGTTTCCTTTTTAATGGATGAAGATCTCAAATTTTAGAGGAAAGCATGTATTCATGAAAGAAACCACTGCGTAAGAATGATTATAAAACAGATTCCATAACAGAGATTTCACATTAAGGAAGATTTCAAGAAATTAGATCCATTATAATGGTGTAATTAAGCAAAATATTTAAAAGAAAGGGGAATACAAGATCTTTAAAATTCGTAAACTTGGCAGCGGAAAAAAGGTGTGATGTTAAGAATTCAACTATCAGTTTACATAAAAAAAGTACAAAAACAATTTATTTTACTGACTGTGCAAGACTGACACAAAAAGTACACATCCTACGTTTAAAAAACTGTACTGAAGCTATACATATTGTAATAAGTATAGTAAGTGGTAATTTATTTATATTAAAATTAAGATTTGTAAAACCAATGCGCAGTTTCACCCCCCACACACACATTGTACCTGCAAACAGGCTTTGATTAGATACATCTTTAAATTTCTTAGAATGTCATTTGTTTATTAGCTACACAAATAGTTCTGTAGGTAATCTTTTATTTAATTTGAGAAAGTGCCCCCCCCCCCCACCTTACCCACGTGACGGCCCTGCTGGTCGAAGTACTTTAAATTGTGGTATATTTAAATTGTGTTTTTTTTTGCAGCTGTTCCTTTTTAATTAATTTTTAGACAGAACAGTTAAAAGTTATCTAAATATTCACTTTTATGTCACACCATTGTGATGGATAGCGTTTGTGTAGTGTGGCCATGATTTGCAATCTCGTAAAATATTGCTCGTTCTTTACCCTATAACTCGAAACCTGTTGTTCTTAGATCAAAAGTGTAAATTACAAATTGGTAGGAAATTTTATGTTCTATAACATTTGTATTGAGGGGTTTTTCGTAGTTTGCATAGATATTGATTTATAACGGAATTATTAAGAAAACACCCCAAAATTTTGTGTTTTTTAAAACTTTAAGCCCCGTGGGGCACGTGTTATTATTAATTGAATTGGCTAAAATTTTGCAGGAAATGTTTTTTCATATGAATGAACCAATTGAAGGGGTGGCACTATTTGAAATCGAAAATTCGTTTTTAAGGACCACCCTAATATATATATTGAAAAGAAAAACACCTCCGTATTTCAGGACACTTTCGTTCTCTGAAAAAATAACGCTACAATTTTTTTTTTTTTTAAGTTTACTTTTGGTGAATTTATAATTTTTTAAAACAAATTTACCTTGAAAACCAAAAAAGTTAATTGAAGGTAAAACAACTGGTGGGGCGAGTACTTTTCAGAAATAAGTAAACTGAGTTCAACTATAAAAAAAAGCTTAACGAAGTTTTCCCACATTGGTATAAGTCACCACCAGCAGCCACAATCCCACACATAGATTTCCCACATACGATACGGTAGAATTCTGAATAGATACTCCTATTTAAATATCGCCAAACGAAACGGTTTCAGAACTCGCCAAGCAATGTGACGTCACTACAAAGTAGGATTCTCATTGGTGCGTTTTTTTACCCTATGTGGGATTTTCGTATATGCGACGAAGTCTAAGCTGGAAAACTGTAGAGGTGTTGCCACAAGGGCTCTGCATAGCAGGATATAAAACGTTTGAAAAGAAACAAAAGATTAGTAACATAGAAATATAATAACATATAGAAAACAATGTAATTAAAGACAATAAAACACATAAAAATATGGACATCAAAAACAATATGAGCAAAATGCATCGTCAAGAGAAAAAGTCAAAAAGACAAGTCAAATAAAAACAGCTAGTCTAAAATCACCAGTCAGGGTCATGATAATGGATCGTTCTGGGACGTTTGAACTTCTGTTCAACAATAGGGTCGTAATTAGCAATTTGCCTGAGATTGTCGTATTTACTGTTCTGTAGTGACGTGTTGTAATTGTGTGATGCAGTGAGGATGGCGGTGTCAATGGTGTCAATCCCAAGGTCCTTGTGTATAATTTAGTTCCTAACGAACCATGGGGCGTTTGTGATTCTACGAAGTGCTTTGTTCTGAAATGTTTGAAGCTTGTTTCTGTGTGTTTTTCTAACTGCGGTCCAAGCCGGAGAGGCATACAGTAGAATAGGTCTGATCATGGTTTTGTAGAGTGTGAGCTTGTTTTTGAGTGTCATGTTGGAGTTTTTGCCAATGATAGGGTTTTAGCTAACACTGGCTCCTGTGGCTTTGCCTATGGTTTGTCTGATGTGTTCATGGAAATTGAGTCTGTTGTCAAGATAAACACCCAGATATTTTGTGAGTTTACCGTTTTTAATGTCTGTGTCAAAGATCTCAAGATGTGTGTCATAATGTTTGCGTATCTTGTGTCTTCTGAACAGGACTGACTCACTCTTTTGAGCGTTGATCTTGACTCGCCAGTCCTCACACCAAGTTTGAACAGTGTCTAGTGCTGTTCGGAGCTTGCGAAAAGCTATGTCTCCGTGTTTTGATTTGGCAAGAATGGCAGTGTCATCTGCAAACTGTGCTGTGATGCAATTGTCAAATGTGGGGAAGTCGTTGATGTAGAGGTTGAAGAGCGTGGGGCCGAAGATACTACCTTGGGGAACTCCTGCTCTTATGTTTGTGACTGTTGAGAGTGTGTTGTTGACTCTGACCTGAAAAGCTCTGTTTGTGATGAAAGAGTGGATGATGTGTATGAGTGTCTTTGGAATGTTCTGTGTAATGAGTTTGCTGATGAGTCCCTCATGCCATAAACTGTCGAAAGCTTTCTCCACGTCCAGAAAAACTCCCCCAATAGCTTCCTTGTTATTGAAAGCTTGTCCAATGATCTCAACCATTCTGTGTACCTGATGGACAGTGGAGTGTCCCCGTCTGAAACCATATTGGTTGGTGTTGATGATGTTGTTTTCGTTGATGAAGTGTTGTAGTCTGATGTTGATGACTTTTTCGAACAGTTTAGCCAAACAAGGCAATAGACTGATCGGTCTGTAGTTGTTAGGTTGTAGTGGACTCTTCCCTGGCTTCTTGAAAAGGATAACAATGGCCTTTTTCCAGCAGCTGGGAAAGTAGTGTAGTCTGAGGCATGCGTTGAAGATGTTTGTGATGTGGACTATGACCTTGTTGTCAACGTTTTTGATGGCAGTGTTGGAAATTTTGTCATAGCCTGAAGCCTTTTTGGGGTCAAGTGTTTTGATGAGTTGTTTGATCTCCTCAGGTGTTGTGTGAGTGATAGGTGTAGTGGGTGTGATCGCAAGGTAGTTTTCTACCTCGCTACTAACTTTGCCAACCAGCTCAATGTTAATAGGGGCCTGATGTGGTGAGAACTGGTTGTGTATAGGCTGGAAGCAAGAAGCTCTGCCATGCCGTGTTCAGTGTAGACAAGTGTGGAGGGTCCTTGAAGAGGGCCGATAAGTTGTGGCTTGGATTTGAGGGCTTTCGCCATCTTCCAAACGGTGTTGTCATCAGAGGCGCCGACTCCATAGGGCCTGAGGGGGCCTGAGCCCCCTCAAAAATTAGTTTAGGGGGGCAGAGCCCCCCCAATAATTTATGAAAGATGCATTGTAAAATCACAAAATTATTATAGTTTCGTTCAGTGTGTCAGAATAATAATATTACATAATCTTATTTTTAAAAAATTTATTAAATTTTTTTATTAGGTACTTTAAAATAATTATTAATAAATATTTTTAGGATGCAAGACCCAATTAAAACCTGGTATTTACATACTTTTTGACTGAAATTATTGGGTACACTGTATTAGCATCAATTCGATACATTATTTTTGTTTAATGAACCCTGTGCCTTATTCAAGGTAAGCTTTAATTATCTATTTCACTTATTAATCTGATGCAAAATACAGTGGAACCCCGGAAACTCGAGACTTGAAGGGCGTTGAGTTTCCTAAATGTCGAGTTTACATCAGGAGTGAAGGATTGTACGTACAGTTATAGTCCATAAACATAATTATTACTGTAAATTAAATTAGCTTCTTACGAAAATAACGTCCGTGTTTTTGTTTTGTTTCGTTTTTCAAAGCCAAATTTTTTTTTTCATGCTTTTCGAGTTATCGAGAGTCAAGCTTTCGGGGTTCTAATGAATGTTCATCATATGACTCTAAAATGCTTAAAAACCCCCTCATTTTTTTTATCGAAAATTTAGAAAATTTCCCGGGACAAAACCCCGCATGGCCCCCCCCAATATTTTCTATAAGTCGGCGCCTCTGGTTGTCATGTGTAGAAAGTCTCATGACTGTGTCTTCCCATTCAGCTTGTTTGTGTTGTGCAATGAGTGTTTTGACGTGTCTGCAGGCATCATTCCATCTGCTTTTTGTAGGAGGGTGTCTGGTGTGTTTGTACTCCTTTCTAAGTCTGTTCTTCTCCCTAATCTTGTCTCTAATGTAATGTGGAAGTCTAGCTTCTGTGATGGTTTTAGCGGGTTTGGAGCTGTTGTCAATGTCCTGCTTGAATTTTGTAGTGAGGTGTTCAATGGCATTGTCAATGAGGTCTGTGCTGGTCATGTTTGGGTTGATGGTGATGTTCTCTCCAGACTTGGTGTAGAATGTCTCCCAGTTTGTCTTATATTTCACTCTCTCAGGGGGTTGGGTGAGGCCATAAAAAGTAAAAGTCATTGGGCTATGGTCCGAGGAAAGGCTGTCGTGAACTTTAAGATGGGGGATGTAGGGAATGCACTTAAGGAGCATAATGTCCAAAATGTCAGGTCTATGGTGAATATAGCCTGGGAAGTGAGTGGGTTCGTCGGGGGCAGCCAGAGTTACTCCCTGGTCTAAAATGAAATTTTTGAGGGCGATACCGTTGGGGTTAGTTGTCCTACAGTTCCAATGGGTATTTTTGGCGTTGAGATCTCCTGCCAGAATTGTAGGAAGGCCAGAAGTCATAAGAGCAGCAAGGTCGAGAGGCCAGAATCATAAGAGAGCCGTCGGCTTGCCGTGTGACCTGGCCTATACCTAGGCCCTCTGGCTGTTCTATCGGAGTTCGAGTCCCTCAGTGGTTTTGCACTTTACCCTGAGTTGATTTCTTGAATTTTGGTCTCTCCGGTCTTCCGGATCCTTACAGTAACCCCACTAATTCCGGGATTGGTAAGCAAAGAACGCCTGATTTATCAGGGTTGGCGCCTCATCCCCCCTAGAGAGCCGTCCGGCAATACATCAGGGGGAGCCTTTCTCAGCGGTACGTGCCTAGTAGTCGTGCTTGTCTACAAAGCCGTACTTAGCTTCCTTTTTGGTGGGACCTACAGTCCAACACACAATTACAACACAAACAAACACAAACATGCACGAACAAACAGATGTTTCGGAGGATTCTATTTCAGAGGTAGGGATCTTAGATGATGACTTTGCCAAGCTCATACAGCCAATTGATAACGCCCTCTTCCAGCGGCTAGCTCAAACCAAAGGTGAATTTGATGTATTATATTACAATGACTCGATCGGCATGCTCGAGGAGGGCGGTAGAGAGCGGCTTTGTGAGCTTTCTAAGTTACAGCGGGAGTTAATGGAGAGTATTGCGGCGGACGTCACTAGTTCCGCCACAAACAACCAAACCAAACAATTGAGCTTTCATCACCACGAGCGACCGACAAATAAACTCGTCTCCTCCTTTCCACTTCGCCGCCGAGAACATTCCTTCCAGTAGACGCTCTCCGGACATCAACAAACGAGGAACAACCGCGCTTCTCTCTTTCCCCCGCGCACTGCGCGAGGGGCGACCGAACTCTCACTAACCGAACTTTAATTACTACCTTACTAGTAAAAATACTAAACGTAATCATCGGAACTTGCATGTTCCATCACATGTAAATATTAATTTCTTAACTTTAAATAAATGATTTTGAGATTGAGAGGGATGTGATTTCTTCAAGCAACGAGCTACTTCGAAGGAGCATACCCAGCGCAACGTGGTCTCAACTCGCCATGTTCGGCGCACTGGTGACCCCAAGACGAACTCGCAATCATCTGAGGCAACGATCCTGCTGTTTGCCGATGGAATCGACGATCCCTGCCGATTGCTGCCCGACCCAAGGGACCCTGACGATCGCCGCCCGGAACCCACGGCCCCTGCCGATCGCTGTCCGATGCCCGACTACGCGGACTGCTGGAAACGTCCACTCCGATTCTGCAACACGCAGAAAAATGGGTATGTCTCCTTGTCCATCCCTTTCTCTCAGTCATAATTTCTTTTTCGTAAGCCCCGCACAGTGTTTGGCCTGACTGGCAACCGCCACGTTTTTATTTTACGCCGCAAACATCTAGGCCTACCGGCCCATGTTTCATTCCAATTGGCACGTGTTTCGAACGTCTCGTGAAATTAGGCTTGCCGGCCCACGTTTTTCTACAATTTTAATGCTCCGCTACTTGCCTTGAGTATTATTCGTTTTATTTTTCTGTAAAATTTCCAATTTTTTTTTGCCAACACTGTTTTGAATGTCTACATTCCGGATCTGTCTAAAACGCCGTCAGCAACGCGTCGATTTAGGATATACACCTGTACAGGTGGAGTTAATTTCATAATACGTTCCTACGCTTTGGTAAATCCCTAAATAGCACTTTTGTGAACTTTGAAATTCATTTTTCTTTTTCGGCAACGCCACAACGGTTATTCGTCTGATTTCAGCCATTTATTGCTCAGTAATATTTTTTTTCGCACGACGATTGTTTTTTTCTTCTCTCATCGTACGTAGCCCGATTGAAACGACGATCACGGTGCTATTCACAAACGATTCGCCCAGCTAACACTCGTTTAATGCCCCCTAGCACTGCTCTTTGCCGCCACGGTCAATCACTTCGTTGACTCCTGCCACGACACGAAGCGTTTCACGGGCGCACACTCGCTGCTAATGCAACTCACGTTACTCACTGGCATACGTAGTAACAACGCACAGCGATGCCTCGACGCGTACACTCGCTGCTAATGCACCGCACGCTATTCGCACACGCAGCAACCGCGCACAGCGACACAACAGGCACAGGTACCCATCGGACCGACGACTTTTGGCAGATAATGCAGGCTTTAGGCACACTACGAATGTTTTAATTTTTTTCTCACGCTTTTTCGAAGGCCCGTATGACTGAGGGGTGGACAGAGATTTTCCCACTGTTCTGCTAGGTTTACACGCCAATCACGAGATGCACCCCGACCTCAACAGGACTCCCGAGAACCTCCTCCAACCAGTCAACGTCGCCCGGGCACGAGCTTCAAGTCCACGTCGACGGACGCCGCACGAGCAACGAGCTTCAAGTCCACGTCGACGGACGCCGCACGAGCAACGAGCTTCAAGTCCACGTCGACGGACGCCGCACGAGCAACGAGCTTCAAGTCCACGTCGACGGACGCCGCACGAGCAACGAGCTTCAAGTCCACGTCGACGGACGCCGCACGAGCAACGAGCTTCAAGTCCACGTCGACGGACGCCGCACGAGCAACGAGCTTCAAGTCCACGTCGACGGACGCCGCACGAGCAACGAGCTTCAAGTCCACGCCGACGGACGCCGCCCAAGCGACAGACGCCCACCATTCCACTCCACAGACGACGCTGGCCACTTCGACAGCTGAGCAGCCTCCCGAACATCCATTTCTGGCCCCTACGACACCCGAGCATCCACAGCTGGCCACTTCGACATCTGAGCAGCCCCCGAACATCCATTGCTGGCCACTACGACACCCGAGCGCCCATTACTGGCCACTTTGACAGCTGAGCAGCCACCCAAGCATCCATTGCTGGCCACTTTGGCAGCTGAGCCCGACCTAGCCGCTTCAACCGATGTCCATCATCCACATCCTGAGATCATTCGATTTCACTAGGCGAAATCTGGGGAGGGAGTACTGCGGCGGACGTCACTAGTTCCGCCACAAACAACCAAACCAAACAATTAAGCTTTCATCACCACGAGCGACCGACAACTAAACTCGTCTCCTCCTTTCCACTTCGCCGCCGAGAACATTATCCTTCCAGTAGACGCTCTCCGGACATCAACAAACGAGGAACAACCGCGCTTCTCTCTTTCCCCCGCGCACTGCGCGAGGGGCGACCGAACTCTCACTAACCGAACTTTAATTACTACCTTACTAGTAAAAATACTAAACGTAATCATCGGAACTTGCATGTTCCATCACATGTAAATATTAATTTCTTAACTTTAAATAAATGATTTTGAGATTGAGAGGGATGTGATTTCTTCAAGCAACGAGCTACTTCGAAGGAGCATACCCAGCGCAACGTGGTCTCAACTCGCCACGTTCGGCGCAGTATTAACCAACAAGGACATGGTGTTACAAGTGGGATTAAAGCTGAGGGGGGTACGGAGGCTCCCTTTACTGAGCAAAGGAAGAGAGGTAAACGCCCCCGGGAATGTGTTAGCCCCAGGCCGGTCGAGACTGCCAACAAGTTTAGTGCCCTGGCGCACGATCAGCAGGGAGATAAAAACGACGACGAGATGGAGACTACTGACTTTCAAACTGCACCGAAGGGGAAAGTTAGGATTCCCCCTATTGTTATTACCAATCAGAATATAAAATGGAAGGAGCTGGCCAAGTCCTTTAAAGATGCTAGTTTAAGCGGCTTTTCAGGCAAGGTCACGGGGACGACCTTAAATGTTAAGGTCGCCTCCGAGTTCGCCTACAGGACTGTTACCAAGGAACTCCAAGATAGGGGTATTCCGTTCCATACCTACAAGTTAAAAAGCGAACGCACCCTCAAGGTAGTATTGAGGGGCGTCCCCGCCGACTTAGGCGCGGCCGAATTAAAGGCCGAACTGGCAAACAGTGGTTTCGAGTCAGAAACCGTTTTCCAGTATTCAAACATTGTCAACGGGGAAAAGAAACCAATTGGCGTCTACTTCATCGAGTTACTCAACACACCACATAACAAGGACATATTCAACATGATTGACATCATGCACCTCAAAATCACAGTTACACCCTACAGAAAAAACAAAGAACCCACACAGTGCCACAAGTGCCAACGGTACGGTCACGCACAATCGGGCTGTTCTAACCCCGCTAGGTGCGTCAAGTGCGCGGGAGGTCATTTGACCGTGGATTGCCCTACAAAGGGACGCATGGAGTCACCGAAGTGCGTTCTCTGCGGGGGTGACCACACAGCCAACTACAGAGGTTGTCCTAAGAGACCAATTCGAAACAACAACGATCAGACTGACGAACACAACACTCATACCCAACGCAACAACAGGCCTACTCAGACACCAAAACATGCCAACAATGTTCAAACAGCTATTGACAAAATAAACAAGGCAAGGCCGCTGATCAAGTCCGCCCCAGCGAGGGCTGGACTCAGCTATTCAAACGCAACAGCGGCTGGACCCTCAACTGCACCACAACAACATGTTGACGCACACAACATTAGCGAGGTGGAGACACAAGTCGAAGCCACCCACAACTACTACACGGGGAAACCCAACACACATCACAACAGCAAAACAACACACATGAAGAAGAGTTCAACATCATCAAAGATCTACAACAGTTCATTAAAAGCTTCAATTTAGGTCAGGTTCTGAGCCTGATTAAGAACGCTTTCACACGTTTCAAAGCTGCTAAAACACCACTTGACAAGTTTACAATTGGACTTAGTGTCCTAGAAGAGTTAGTTACAATGTGTAGCCATGAATAGACACCACAACACACAGCACAAGACTTACAACCCCACATTTTACACAAATGTCGGTTTTGCCAACTTAAACGGCCTCAAGAAGCAGATACACGAACTCAAGGAGTTCATCACTGACCACAACATTGACATCATGCTTTTGAACGAGACACACCTCAGACCATGTGACAAGGCTAGGATCGCCAACTACACTCTCTTCAGACAAGACAGACTACACAACAGAGGGGGCGGTGTGGCCATTTACTGCAAACGGAGCTTTAAGTGTACAGAGTACATGCTCCCACAACTAACGTCTATTGAAGCTTGTGTTGTTGTACTTGAGAATGAAAATTTTGGTGAAATTCTTTTCATCTCAGTGTACAATCCCCCAAATTCCAAATTGCTTAACAGCGACCTTGCTGCTCTTATGAATTCTGGCCTTCCTACAATTCTGGCAGGAGATCTCAACGCCAAAAATACCCATTGGAACTGTAGGGCAACTAACCCCAAAGCCGAGCACACAAGCTAGAATATATATGTACCTACCATACCATGCCAAAGCCGTAATGCATCATGGGGGTGGTAGTGAAATCGCTACTACTCAGGGAGTGGGTACATTTTCGCACCCGCAATTTTGCCTACAGATGAATTTTTTCCCCAAACGCCGGCGATTAGCTGGCGTTTTCTATGCATGAGAACGGGGCCATTAGGCGCGTTTACAGGCACGTTTACATGAGTGCTCGAATCCATGGATTGAAGAGCAAACTCAGCAATTTTTCCCTCTCGGGGATTTTCTCCCAGACAGATGTGGAATTGCAGGGTTCATAGGGGGGTTTCACAAAAGAAATCCTGCTCGACCTCTTTTCCACGAATGGGGATTTTGCAAAGAGTAGAAACTACTACAGAACTCTTTGGGATTTTGGCATTCCATGGATTCGATGTCTCATGTAAACGTGCATATTATAACCCCGTTCACACACAAATGCCGACATCGCGGAAGCGACGTCGTGGTTACTGTACGATGTTGCCCTATTCAAGATTTTTTAGTTTTACCCAAAAATTCTGAAAATAAATTATCACAAATAAAATAAACTTCTGCCAGAAATCTTAAGAATAAATATTTTCAAATGAATGATTAAATGTGTATCAATATGGAAACTGAAAATGATGAAAAATTAGCAAAACCTTAATAAATAGAAGCATTCGCCCAGTTTTATTAGCATTCTAACATTCTAAAACAATTGCTTACTTATTGCTTGCACACCTAAGTCTTGTGTAGTTTTTAAGGGGGAATAGTACCGAGAATCGGCTGTGCAAGCGAAGACTTCTCTCTGTGTTAATCCTACGAGAAAAAAATAAAAAGTCTGCCACATTTCTCCTTTTTTTTTTTTAATTATACATGTAAGAAAGGTGATTTGCAGGTCCGTTTTATCGCATTTCTTTTAAATTCGTATAAAGAATTTTTTGATTATTAATAAATAGTCTTACAATATAAACTAGCTCAAAATTTGAAAACGAAGATTATTGGGAAGTAAAACTTTTAAGCGAGGAAAAAGATCCACTCTGGCATCGAATCCTTCAAAAAGCACGTTTTAAAGGCTCATGCTAGTCAGATCCATGGGCGGGTTGGATTCAGAGGCACCAGTGCGAGGGAGCGAGTCAGCACAGGGAACCCGCACATGGACATGACCAGCACGGTGGTCCGAGCGAGTTGAACAAGGGCCAGTATGAGGCCCGTAGGCGCCAGCGTCAGGGAAAAGTGAGGCCCCGCTGACCCCAACTGGGGAGCAAGATCGATAGATAGTTCAGCAGAGTCAATATGAGGCAAAGAAGCAAGAACCGAGTCCCCACCAGCACAAACAAGCCCCAGCACGTGAGGCAGCATCGGGGGGCCGTGAGTTGGCATGAGGTCTCAAGGCAGTGTGTCCAGAGGGGCCAACACGACCAGCATTACCGGACGTCGTCCGGACCCCAGTACGCGGGGACAAGAAGGGCCAGCATTACTGCCAGCAAAGGATCCACCAGCGATAGGGAGTTGGCGAGGCCGGGGGCTTTCTCCCAGTGTTGCAGGGTCAGATCTAGTATTTCTCCTCCTGGGCGCAGTGCCAGACGGCCCAGCAGAGGGGGTGGACTTCTTGGGGCGGGGGGCATGAGGTTTGCACTGGGCCGTACCCTTTTCATCCTGTTTCAACATTGACGATGAATATGGGAAATTAACCTCACACTTGGTGCATCTGAATCCAACCCGCCCATGGATCTGACTAGCATGAGCCTTTAAAACGTGCTTTTTGAAGGATTCGATGCCAGAGTGGATCTTTTTCCTCGCGGCATCATCAGTGCTGGCATGAAGCTCCAATGGCTCAATACCCCACTTCTGACACCAAAAATGAATAGTGCCTGAAGCCGTTGTATGCTGTAAAAGACTTAGATAAAAACTACTGGAATAAAAGTAACGCAAAGATTAAAATCAACACATCTTTTTAATTAACACAACATCACACTGCTACAATCAGATATCACAGAGACTCGTGTTCCATGGTGCGCAGGCCCAGCTCCAACGACAGCTACAGTTACAACATCCTTCGCATTGGAAAGAAAGTGCAAATATATATGCATTTTTAGGGTCGAAAAGTGGCAGCGAAATTAGGAAATTTTCTTATACAGCAAGTAGCGTACCCTAGGATTAGAACTTAAGATTCTCCCCTAGTAATTAAATATGCTGAAACTCCGATAGCGATAAGATGAGGTACGTGTAGTTCAATTTCAAGAGTGTGCGAATTTTAATTTCTGGTCTGTAAACTAAAGTTTCAATTCATTGTTCCTGTGTGTTTTTGGAAGCTGGTTTCGAAATTGCAAATAGATTTTTTCCATGGCGCCCAGTTGAAAAGTATTATAATTTTTGAAGTAGCACTTACTGATTTATTATATTATAAAGTCCTAATAACCCATTTCAACCGGCGGTCAGGTGGCGCTGATTTAAGAAAATGAGACTAAATTTGGAGTTTAATCGAAAAAATGCGTTAAACAGCATCAATGCAAGCAACTCCTCAAAAACAAAGTCACTTTTTATACAAATAACAAATAACGAATGGTACAAATCAACTGCTTCGGTATCGATGTTTTTAAAGAGCTTGAATATTCTCTTCAATACCCGCACGTTCGTACGAGCCCGGTCGAAAAGGGATAAGTAAAAACAGTTCCTCTTAAATTACTTAAAATTCTATTATTAATTTAAAAGAATTTGAAAAATGTTTTTGGGGACCTAAAGCTCGTAAAAAAGGCATTACAAAGTGGGAAAAACTGCACAAATTTCTGGCTTATTTTTGTTAGATGAGGGGTATAGAATCAAAAGTCACTAAATCCAAAAAGTAAACATATGGGAAATCGCAAAAAACTGCTTTTAATACCTTACTGTTGTATAGAGTAAAGGTGAATACATGTAATTTTTGTACTAATTTACACGTATTCACCTTTACTCTATACAATAGTAAGGTATTAAAAACAGTTTTTTTACGATTTCCCATATTTTTACTTTTCGGATTTAGTTACTTTTGATTCTATACCCCTCACATTATTAATTTTTATTTAAATTTTAAAAGTTTGTATTTCTTGAAGTTTTTGTTTCAATTTTCCTTTTTCTCTCAAAAACGTATTTTTGTATTACATTTTAAATCTGTTTGGGCTTGTTTTACAGTCCTGCACAAAAATTTAGACACAGACGCAATTCATGAAAAAATCGTCAATGTTACTATTTTTCAGTAGTTTTTTTTTTAAATATATAATCTTTAGACAGCATGAAAAATAATAGGGTAAAATTTTTTGACAAAAAATATAAATAAATTTGACTTCCATCAACAAATTTAAAATGTCCATACTTTCCTTGCCACAAAAGTATAGACACAAGTTTCCGTTTTATGCAAATTCTATACAGGAAGTGATTGAGGGAGGGGTTTTAAGTTGCTTTAAAAGGTTGAAGGTAATTTTCAATGCTTGGAACCATTCTGAAGTCAACTGAATTTTAGTATGAAGAGATTTTAAGGATATGGACATTCAAATTCAGAGGTAAATCTGTTTCGGATATTTCTACTAAATTTAAGCGTTCGAAACGAGGTATTTATAGAGTGTCAGCACGTGGCGATCAACATCCACCAAAATCGCGGTCTGGAAAACCTCCAATCACCAGAAAACGAGAGGACAGACAAATAAGAAAATTGGCTTCAGACAAACATTGCTCTTCAAATCAAATTAAAATCCCAATTGTGGCTTAATTTTTACCAAACACTATCAGGAGGTGAATCAATGAATCTGATTACTTGATAAAATCCAAACTTATAGCGCATCCTAGCTTGCTATCTCATCATAAAGATGCAAGACTGCAATGGACTCAACAACGCATATCTTACAGCTCTCCATTGCAGTCTTGGTTAGGTTAGGATTGAAATATCGTCGCACTAGAGCTATACGAGGGCTATTGGTGACGGGCGTCGTATTTTAGAACCACAGTCAAGTGACGAGCCGACACCTAAATAGGCACGCAGCGCAACCATTGCAGTCTTGCATCTTTATGATGAGATAGCAAACTAGGTTGTGCTATAAGTTTGGATTTTATCAAGTAACCAGATTCATTGATTCACCTCCTGATAGTTTTTGGTAAAAATTAAGCCACAATTGGGATTTTAATAATTTGATTTGAATAGCACTTTTTGTCTGAAGCCAACTTTCTTATTTGTCTGTCCTCTCGTTTTCTGGTGATTAGAGGTCTTCCAGACCACGATTTTGGTGGATGTTGATCGCCACGTGCTGACACTCTATAAATACCTCGTTTCAAACGCTTAAATTTAGTAGAAATATCCGAAACAGATTTACCTCTGAATTTGAATGTCCATATCCTTAAAATCTCTTCATACTAAAATTCAGTTGACTTCAGAATGGTTCTAAGCATTGAAAATTACATTCAACCTTTTAAAGCAACTTAAAACCCCTCCCGCAATCACTTCCTGTATAGAATTTGCATTAAACGAAAACTTGTGTCTATACTTTTGTGGCAAGGAAAGTATGGACATTTTTAATTTGTTGATGGAAGTCAAATTTATTTAAATTTTTTGTCAAAATTTTTTACCCTATTATTTTTCATGCTGTCTAAAGAATATATATTTAAAAAAAATCTACTGAAAAATAGTAACATTGACGCTTTTTTCAAGAATTGCTTCTGTGCCTTAACTTTTGTGCAGGACTGTATAATGGGTAACTCTTCAGTTTTCCATTTTTGAACTTCCCTATTTATATGGATGTTTCGGTTTGACTCTCAATGTGACGTCTTTTCATATGTTGTGTTCTAATTTAGTTTAGTAAACTTAGTTTTAATTATATTCACACTAGAGCTACACGAGGGCTAATGCGTTTCAGAATAAACTAACGTTGCATGAAAAGTTTGCTTAGACCTACTAGGGTTGATACTTGTTGTATGGTATGGTAAATATATATTTCAGCTTGTGTGCTTGTTCAGAGAACCGCTTTTAAGCTTTCGTCAACTGAGGCAGACACAGGAAGAGTTTCTACAAGCACAAGAGACACCCAAAGAAAGGACAACACAAACACATAGACAAATAATAACATTTATTGACGGTCACGAACACCCATTCCTGACCGGGATTCGAAACCGACCCCAGCAGCGCCAATGGCTAGCATCCTAACGATTGCGCCACAGGGGCGGCTGATACTTGATGTTCTTTCTCGCCAAGCATCTTTTTAACAGGTTATTGAGAGAAAAAGAAAAAGCTACACTACTCAATCCAAAATTGAATTTCTCACGATGGAGAATTATCATCGGACTTACGTTATCGGTAAATGTAAATATAAAAATATTCGTGTAAGTTATAGTCAACAATTAAATATAAACTTTTATTATTTATATACAAAATATTTATTAAATTTTTTTTAATATAACAGGCCTATGAAATGAGCCAAGGAAAAACAAATAACACAAATCCACGAGTTAGTTGAGTATCACAGTAGCACGTATATGCAGCACATCATTATCTACAAAATCCCTTCGAATCGTACTCAGGGAGGCCAAGGCAGGGAAGCCACACGACCGATCATTGCGCAACAGCTTCGGCCTGTCGAAAGCGGCTGAAGGACAACTGCCAGAATCCGGACCTGTTCTGACTTCCAGATGGCGCTGATTAATATGTGACGGGTCCACCAAGCTGAGTGTGACGGGTCCTCGAAACGGCCACTGGAGAGCGTCGTCATGTTGGCCCCTTTGAAGTGTCCAGAAGAGTCCGATATCCTCCCTAAACGGAAATATATAATTTTAATGGCTTTGTTGAAGTAAATTAGTCTCTTAGTTATTCCTCTACAACCTCTCCCACTTGCTAGTTAGGGAAGAATGTCCGAAGGTCTCAAACCCGAAGTGCCTCTGTGTTACTTCAATAATGAAAAACTATTTTCTAAACCACACACTTTCCCGGCTGTATTTAATATCAATGGTTTCTTTCAAAAAATAAACGTATCTGATGTAAATATATAGGAATGACTATAATCGAAAATTTTGAAATATTAGTTAGAATTATTTTCATTTTTCATTAATTAAATTTTACACAAAATATTCGAAAGCATTTCAACAAGTGAAACTATTCTGTCCATTACGTCAGGTACATTTATCATATAAAAACAAAAGCATTGGGGGAAAATTCTACTTGAGAGTAAACTTTAGTTTTCTTGTGTCCTTTCGACATGAAACCATCCCGATGTTACTATTATTGAATTGAATGTGGCATCCAAAACACTCTACTAGGAACTTGTAGCCGGAAGCCATTATATCCCAAGCTTTTTAATTTGGAAGCACATACAGATATATTGAACGTCAATTGATAATCGTTAACCCTTTCCGACCAGGGTCGCTCGATAGTGCGGATATTAAATAGAATGTTCAAGCTCTTCACAAATATAGATACAGTAGCAGCTAATTTTTGCCATTCGTTTATTGTATAAAAAATCACTTTGTTTTTGAGGAGTTCATGGCATTTATGCTGTGTGTTTAACGCATTTTTTTCGATAAAACTCCAAATTTAGTCTCATAAATTTTAAATCAGCGTCACTTGACACCATTGTCGAAAAGGGTTACGATGAAGAAATAAGAAAAAAAGTGTTGGGGTTTAAAAACTTTTTAGTGATAAGGTAATTCTACTGCGTCGGAATGAATCTCAAAACAAAAAAAAAAGTAACAGTGATCCCTAGAAGCAATGACAAACGTATTATAACGGGAGCAAAATAATTTATTTTTTACTGTTCAAACATAGTCTGGAATTGACTCCCTCTACGAGGTAGCTGTGAAGAGAAGGGTAAAATAAACTTGTAGCTTTATAAGAGTGGCTGTAGCTTGGTATCATGGACTTGGTTTAGGTAACTGGATCAGGAGGGCAAGAAACAACAACACAGTAAAAACTTTGACAAGATAGGTAAAATGGATAAAGGAATAGAGCAAATTTAGCTGAGTAGTTACAAGGTAATCGTGAAGTTGACTGTGTCGGAATAAAATCCCAAAACAAATTGTTGTCGGAAAGTGTTACGGTAACAAACGGATTATTACCAGAGCAAAGCGATTTATTTTTACAGTATAAACATTGACAAAAATCTTAAAATGTTGAAAGATATGAAACCAAGCTCGTCAAGTAATGAAACGCTCAACAAAATAGAAATTCATTATTGGTCATGTCATGCTAAATGTTTGACAGCAAATGCGAACAAATGACTGCACGTCTTCAACTAAAGTACCTGTGTGTTAATCTTAGGGAAAAAAAATTCTAAGTCACAATTCTAGTGCTGTATTGAATATTTTTACTAACATATCATATATATTTTATATATGATAAGTTAGTAAAAATAAAAAAAAATATTCAATACATTGGAAGGAACGTGGCTTGGTAAAGATTTTTTCCCTCATTGGATTAACACAGAGGCAATTTAGTTTGAAGACCCGCGGTCATTCACCCCTAAATCGAAGACTTCTTACATGGATTGTCCGGCAACAGTCATTGACAGCCTCAATGCGTATCCCTGGTTTTCCGTGTAAAATATCTCACTCTCCACAGTTTCCTTTTCTCCAGTTCTGAGCTGCTCCAACACGCTCGCCGCCTGCCTCACGATCCACGAGTACCTCGCGACCAACGCGCCACTTCTGGGATCCACCCGCAGCGCCGCCACTGGTGGGATAGGGAACTCTTGAAGAAGGACTTCGACGCCGAATACTACATCGCCCTCTAGCGACGAATGGGGCGCCATCCGCCCTTCTCCGCAGCTCCACTCTGCCAGTTCGCGATCCGGTCGGTGGAATGCGCCGGCCGGACATCCACTACCGGATTCGCCTGGGTAGAGAGTCCTAGAAAGCATTAGATTTTTTTTAGTGCTTGCACCAGCGTCACCAGAGTTTTGAACTAGATAAATACTACCTTTCCTCTGAAAAAATACTACGATGAGTTCATAGCCCTCGTGTAGCTCTAGTTCGACGAAAATTCAAACCTAACCTAACTACGATGAGTTTCAGATGAGTGCGCCAAGACAAAAGAAGGGTTAGAAGGAAACTGTTAACTTTTCACCAGGTACTAAAATGTTAAATGCATTTAATTCTGATATGTATTCTTGGTTTGGTTTGAATTATCGTCGCACTACAGCTACACGAGGGCTATTTTCGAAGGAATTCGTATTTTAGAACCACAGTCAAGTGACGAGCCAACACCCGAAAAGGCACCCAACGCAACCGATATGATATGTATTCTTGAATGTGATACATGTAATTTTTAAAAATGTAAATTTTTTTTCAATTTGAATTGTTTTGAGTCTTTTTTTTTAATGTTACAAAAAATACCACCAAAATACTACTTGAACGTGAAATACCACAAAAATACTACATCACCGATTTTTGGGCAAAAAAAAAAAAAAAAAATACCGTAGTATCAAAAATAAAAATACTACTTCTGGCAACTCTGGCTTGCACTGTAAAAAAAAAGTATGTTGTCTTAATAGAAAAAAACTGTCATCTACTGAGCCAGAAAAATATTGTAAAAATAAAACAACTAAAATGTGTATATTTAATACGAATTATTGTATTTCTTAGCTAAATGCGCAGTACAGTGCGCAGACTGGTACCGTAATGGGCTGCGATCAAACCCACTAAGCCATCCAGGCCTTATAATAATTACAAGTTCCTTAAGTAGGGCCCTTAAAATAATTAAACTTCCTCATTTAGTTGCAAGTATCTAATTGATATTTCGGTTTGGTTGAAAAGTCGTCGCTGTACAGGTATTTTGGGGCTTTGGTGTTGTAACTTGAAATTTTGAATTGCGGTTAACGGCGAATGAGACAGAAAGACTGCCAAACCAAAATGTATTAATTGACTATTTTCACAAATATATGATAAATGTAGCTGACTTTTAAGTCTCTATAACCCCTCTTTATGGGCATTTTTTTCAAATACATAATTTGTCTTAAGATTATTTGAAAATGAAAGAAGTATTCGAACCAAATTTAACATGTGGTATACAAGATCCCTGTGATTCAGCGACATTTATCAAAAAAAAAAAAAACCGTTTGTAAAATATTCAATCCAGCCGAAAAAATAGGATAACCACAGAAACACTTTTGCTTGGAGATCCGCGGTCAATCCTGCAGTACTAACAAGCATGATTTCTTCTGGATTAACCACTACAACGAGAACTTCCACGTACCCAATGGTAAAATTTTTGCGCCGTTTTCCCAATGAGAAAATTACGCTTTTTATATAAATAAACCAACTATATATAACAAAACGACGAATATAATTTTTTAGTTATTTTGTTTTTTTTATCTAAAAAGTGGTAATTATTTATTTTTTTAAAAATTCATTCGGCAACAGTTTTTTGTTGTTGTAGATATTCGGTAATAATTTTTTTTATTGAAATGTTACTTTCCCTACCTATATAGTAGACATTGGTATTAGGCATTTTACTAGGCTTTATTTATTATGTTCTCCAGTCATCCTATAAATCGGATATCTGTACTGGGAAAGAGTAGAAAATCCAACTCGTGACGGATGGGCAGGAGTACACTGGGACAGACGTGCTCGTTAAATCTGTGGAGTCCAAAATCCCGACGGCGTCAGCGTACGATGTCGCTCGAAGTTCCGTTGGGCGCCCGCTCAGGTGTCGACCTTGTCACTTGACCAGGGTTCTAAATTACGAGACGTTTATTTGCTGTGTTAAAGCTCCGAATGGAAGCCAGAAATAGGCAGCCAGGAACGATTACACTACGCATTGTGTTCTCTGCAGGGATTGGAGTAACAGTTACGTTTTTTTCGGTAACTTATTAAAAAGTAAACGTAAAGTTTCGGTCAGATTATTAAAAAGTAAACTATAACTAAATTACTTTTAGTGGTAACGAAAAATTTCGTTACTTTATTAGGGTAGAATTGTTGGTTTCTTATAACTTGAAATTTCTAAAAGTTACTGTAATTCTCTACTTTTCACATTAAGTAACCGTAACTTGTTACTTTTCAAATAAAATAACTGTAACATAGTTGCTTTTTAAAAGACTGCCCGATCTCTGCTAGTATGCATTGTAGTAGCTGTAGTTGGCTTGTGTTCTTTTGGGAAAATAAAATCTTGGCATACTTTAACATCCACAGACATCTCAGATGAGATTCATTGTAATCCAAGAGTCAAATTTGGTAATGAAAGTCACCTAGATGGCGGCCCATAAAATGGATCACAATTCTGGAAAAAATGCCGAGTCTGCAAAGGCTTGACCGACTAAAATGCAGCCCCATTGGGGAAAAAGTAGCTATTATGGGACTCACCTTGTAAACTTCCTATCTCCAGCAGTGACTTCCAGCTTGAACGGATGTCTAAAGGGCCAATCTAAGTCATCATCGTACGCCCCTTTGGCCAGGACAGCGTACAGGCCGATCTGTCCGTCCGTCCGGGCCGGGTACAGCCTCAGCATCATCCTGTACCCGCTGTTTGACAGATAAAACTTGTCGCTGTCCAGGAAAGATCCCGGATCTGGGGGCCGGGTGCGGTCAGGGAGGTCCGGCACGCGCCACTCGAATCTGGCCGCAAGATGTCGCTGCGAGAGGGCCAGGGCGGCGAAGCGAGGGGGTCGGATCTCTTCGAGGAAAAGGACCACTTTGAGGAGGATGGCGCCGTAGCGGATGAACTTCCTGCAAACGGAAACGGTTTATATTTGATGAGTACAGAAGAAAAACAACTTCATCGCATAGGAATCTTCCAGTATTCTGTTGTGCTTTGTCGACGGAAAACCGGGTTTCTCTCGGCTCTTCTTTCGCGGAATTAACGAGGAACTCGCGTCCACTGATCTCTGGCGAGAATCAGGGGTTCCGTCAGAAAAAAACAATGTTAGTAAATGGCTCCCTTACACCTGTTTATGCGATGACTAGTGATGGATGCCAAAAAATCCTGAAGCAGACAGATTCCTAAGCAAGGAAGTTGCTTTTCTTCTGTACTCTTTATTTTGCCAAGCATGCGAATGAATATAGCAATACTACGACTTTGGGGAGGATGGCGCCGTAACCGATGAACTTCCTGCAAAAGGATTTGTTTATTTTTTTAATGTCAAGCATGTGAATTAATGACGTGTCAGATGCTGACATCTGTCGCGCGCCCCCTCCCCAATTTAGACATGTCCCTGAAGGGGGGGATGTTGTGGCTACTGCCCTTTACCTGCCCATGACAGTAAGGTTGATTGGAATGCAGTTCGAGATATCCTTGCTTTGGAAGATTCTGATATATGGAATACCTGTCTATACCTGATTGCATAATGTTCTTTTTGTGAAATATAAGGCAACAACGCATTACGACTAAAGCCCTCGATCCTCTCTGACTTAAGTAGCGACAAGCTCTATTTTCTGCCATCTTGGTGCTGAACGTAACTTTCTCCCAGTAGGGGGAACGGACTTCGCTTCGTTTCGTTTTTCCCCCTTGTACTTCGCTCTCTTTTCTTTACAAATTGTTTAAAGACTGTTAAATATATCATTAACGAATTAAATTCATAAAACTTCATTCTTTTAAAGCAAAAAAAGGAATTCCTGACTGCTTTTTTTTTATTTATTAGGAAGTTAAAATAGCAAACCTTCGATTCTTAAATGGGTCCGCGTTTAGCAGCCAAAATGATAGATTTGCTTGTAAATTTAGCATTAACTGCGTTTTTTTAACCCGAAGTAACGCATTTTTATCATGAGTAATGAGTTTCTTAAACTCCAAATAATATATTTTAACCATGTATGTATAATAATATATTAATAACCAATAACCATTAATATTATATACTTATATATAAAAAAAACCAACTGGTTTTTAGGGGGTTGTGGGAGGGCACCCTAAAATCCTGTTTGAAATACATTCGTTTTTTACTTATATGTTTCTTTAAAACTAAATTCAAATTAAAGCCACATTCTAATATTAATTATAAATTTCCACACACACATTCTCCTGTAACAAATATTTAGGGCACATGTGCCATATTAAATTATCTTATGAATCTAAATAAAGCCACAGAAATTACGAAGAATGTCATTTTCTATTTAATAACAGTAATTAAAGTGTAAATTTTATAAATAATAAAGTTATTAGCAAGCAAAATATATAAATCACATTATCTCTGATGCGTCAACTCTCATGCCAATGCTCTTGCTAGAACATTTTTTTTAATTTTTTTTGTTGTTGCAAAGCTTTATTTTACTTTTTGATTAAAAAGTGCACTCTATGATTTACAAAAAATATTTACAATTTAAGTGATAAGTTCGCAACGTTGAGCGAAATCTTTGAAAAGCTCCATTACCGATATTATTAGAAGATTTTGTAAAGTTTTTAAATTCAATTTTGCATGTAGGATTTGCTCTGTATTTGATCTGAAAAGATTTTCTAAATGAAGTAAAATGATGTATACTTTTTCAGAAACATAAACTAAGTGATTAATATCTTTTTTAAATTCTTTAAGTTTTGAAAATGATTGTTTTGCCGTTACACAGTTACTACAGTGGTGGAAATTGATTTATGAACTGACAGTTTTTTAACATTATTTGTTTATTAAATGCATTTTTATCGATTTAAATTTTATGTACTATACAGGCTTTGCATTATAAACTATACACGTAAATAAAATTTTATATAAATTCGTAAACAATTTATTTTCTTGACATTTTAGTTTTAGCATAGGGAAATTGATTTATGAACTTTTGCATTCAATCTCAATTAAAAATTGCTAAAACTATTTTTTGTCGCGAATGCTTCCTTGATTTTATTTTTCATAGACAACACAAAACTTTGGGTCAAGTTTTGGTCAAGAAATTTGCAGTTTTTAATGATTAAGTTCTTCTATTCCATAACCGATGCACACTTCATTGAAACCATACTCTATTTGAGTAAATTATTCAAACCAATTGATCTCAGACATTATTCTTGGGGTTTAAGTCATGGCTATTGGCAGGATGATCTAAATGAACAACACTTAGCTCATTAAACAGTCTTTAATTTCGTTTGAAATGTGGATACTTGCATTATCATGCATAAAAATCTAATCAAAAGCATAGTTTTGCAACGCAAAAAGGAATTAAAGAATTTTCTAGAACTGATCTGCAATAAAGTGATGTTTGTTAACAATTCAGAAACATAACCTTGTTTCTTCGATCATAAGATATCGGGGCCCAAACCATCAAACTTCCACCACTAGCATTTCTGCTGAAGACAGATTTTGGTTATTTCCGAAGATCCTTTCAATAACATTTTAAACCATCACGTCCATCCAAATTGAACTTTTTTCATCAGCAAATGTCACTTTTTCCCCATTTCTCTCCCTCCACCTCCACCAAATCAATTTTCATGTAGTTACGACTATATTTTAATAGCCTGTTCTTATGGTGAAGAGTAAGCTTTGGACAAGCCTTCATTTTGGAACATTTCAAGTTCGACGACGATATCAATATTTGTCCTACTCTTCTGGGAGTTACAGGAAGTGATTGTTCATAACAAATTCGTCCTGTAATGCACAAATGCTGACACAAATGGTAACTTTTTGGGATACCAGTCCAATAATCCTGCTTTTGTCCCTCGTCCCACGAGGGTTACACCTTTTTTAATGATGGTTTTTGCCGAAGTCAGAATGATTCTTTAAATATTTATGAATTATATTTGTTGATCTTTTAATTAATATGCTAAAGATTTGTTGCAATATTATATAAGTTTCATTTTTTACCTTTTTGGTTTCAGGCAGTCCCGCAAGCTTTCCTATTTAGTAAAATGGGAATAAAACAGATAAATTTCAACAAATTTGGCTTTAAGGGGGGATCATAGTAAACAAAAACCAAAAAATCGAATTTTTGAAACCAGTATTTTCTGATAGATGGAATCCTAATCTATCGAATAAGACCAATTTTGTATCGATCGGTTAATTATTTCTTATAAAAAATTTAAATTATAAAAATAAACAAATGTGCCACGCCTCCTTTGAATTACTAATTGTATGCTTGTATTATTTATGTATTACATTATAAAATATGATTTTTTTGTGTTGATATTTGAAAACTATTCACTGGCTCAATGTAAAAAAAAATTCCTGACGATTTACATGAAATTCGGCAAGCAAGAAATGTTTCGGTGATCATTTCGAGTTCGTGTTACCGGGATCGACTGTATTTGTTTTTCACGTTTTTCTCAAAACTATAATTTTCAACACTTAGGTACACTTTTCTCCAAATCTATTGAATATTTTTTAATAACTTTTTTTGTGTGTTATAAAACCATTTTAGATCTATTTAAGTCACCTAATTTAGTTCTACAAATGAAAAAAAATATTTTATTATTCTACACTTTTCTTCGTTGAAAACCAGAATTTTTATGAATGTAGAATATAATGCTTTTAAAATAAAATTTAAAAATTATTTTAGGCAAACAAAATAGGTGACTTAATTAGATCTAAAATGGTTTTATAACACACAAAAGAAATTATTAAGAAATTTTTAATAGATTTGGAGAAAAGTGTACCGAAAAAATATTTGTATTTTTGAAAATTCGTAATTGTATGTTTCAAAAGATGTCTTTTTTCAAAAATAATAATTTTTAAAAATAAGATTCTTAGGTGTAAATATAATAATAAAAGTACAATTTATAATTTGGTAAAAAAAATTTATTGTACCGTAATTTTTAAATGATTTAGAGCCTTTCGAAATCAATACTAAGAATTGGTCATTTTTGCTGTCGCTAACTATGATCCCCCCTTAATCTTATTTATAAACACTGATAGTAAGCTCCCCTGAAGTTCAAATATAGAACTAGTTAAAATATTTGGTACCTGGGTTCAAAATAAAGTTGAGTTCATAATTCAATTTCCATCATTTGACATGCTTAAAAACTAAAATTAGATATATTTTTATTTAATATCATGTTTTGAAAAAAATTATGTGTGTAATACCTTTATTGTGCTTTGAATATCCAACACACAAAATTTGAATTGTTAGCACTTAATACAAAGCTATATCTGGTGAAAAGAATGATAGTTCATAAATCAATTTCCACCACTGTATTAGATAAATTATTTGTAAAAAAGCATCCAAAGTTTCCTTCGTTTTTCATATTGTTTTCCGAATGGTAAATATAATTTAAATCTTTTTTTTTTTTATTGTTTGCGCATCCAAAAGCACAAGTCGGCATTTTCGTGTGAAATAATTTTTCATCTATCTAAAACTAGCTTGGTAAAAAATTATCTAAAACATAGTTTTCTCTGAAACAAAAATTATGACACTCACACGACCGCAAATAAATCTCCATTCAAAACTCCCCGCCCCGACTAAATCCTCATTCCCCGAAGCACCAAGATGTCCCATCTTTCTCACGTGACTCTGGACGTCCAATTGAGAAACGAAGCGGCAAAAAGCGCCGGGGAAAACACTGTCGCTACTTAAGTCAGAGAGAATCGAGGGCTTTAATTACGACGCGTGTGGAGATGTCGCCAGAAGTCTAGTTGAGGTCCAGCTCAGGTGTAGACCTTGTCCCCTGACCACGTTTATGAATTACGAGGCATCATTGTCTGTGTTAAAGCTTCTGGAAGACTAAAAATCGACAGCCGGAGTGTTTAACTTAACTAACCTAATTCGTGGAACTCGCGGGGCCCGGATGGCCGAGTGGTTAAGATAGCTGCCTCCGCTAACAGTCTGCGCACTGTACCGGGTGACTGCGGGTTCGTTTCTTCGCCTTTGCCCTGGGTGTAATTTCTCTCTCTCTGTGACAGTAAAATTTCTTTCTGTGTCTGTCTTACTTGACGAAGATTTATAAGCGGGTCTCTGATGAAGCACACAAGCTGGAATATATATATGTATCAACCCTACCTTCTTGGAACTCGTTCCCCTTGAGGGACATGTCTAAATTGCGGAGGTTGCGATAGATGGCAGGATCTGTCACTTATATGTGTGTGAGTGTGTTGTCTGTCTCACCTGCCTAAGGTTTAAGCGAGTCTCTGATCAAGCACACAAATCCTAATGCATGTGTCTACCAACCATCTTGGGACCCGGTTGGCCTAATGGGTGTGATCGCAGCCCATTACGCAAACAGTCACGCACTGTACCGGGTGCTGCCGAAGTCTAGTTAGCAGCCAGCTCAGGTGTCGTTTATTCATTTGACGTGGCTATCAATCATGAGCCATACTTGACTATTTTTAAGTGATGTGATGTTAGTGCAGCGGGTCGATGTATCTTTACGTGTTTGAAAGAAGTTCTTCCTACAATATGTTGCTTCTAGAAGTGTTTTCCTCCCGGAAGGTAGTAGGTCCCTCTTAAAGGAGGCCAGAAACAGGCAGCCGGAAACGATTGAATTTCCACATTACCTGTCGTAGAGCTGCTCGTATGTGGCGGCGCTGGAAGAACCGCAAGCGTCGTTTCGCCCGAACGGCCGCCAGAAGGCGCCCGCGCAGTTGGGGTCCCGCGGGTCCACGTCCACGACCATGTCTCTTCCCTCCACCCCCTGGTCCACCTGGAAGGGAAACGAAGCAACTGCATCATTGGAAACTTTTACCTACTTACACTCTTAAAACAAACGAGTGAATTTAACTCAGTCTGAGTTAATTTTCACTCTTTTCAGTGTCAAAAATGCACTTATCCTATTGGAGTAGTTTTCACTCTCTTGTTTAGTTAAAACTCTGACAGGATCACTCCAAACAAGGGATTTTAACTCAGTCTGAGTTAATTTTCACTCTTTTCCAGTGTCGAAAATGCACTTCTCCTTTATGAGTGGATTTCACTCTTTTGTTTTAAGAGTGTACTTACTTCTCGGTGCGACAGTCCATAAAGGAGCTTGGCTTTTCCCTTTGGAAACTTTATTAACCCTTTTACGGAATCCCAGTGGCCAAGTGGTACTGCTTCGCATTGCCACGCCACGGGTCTGAGGTTTGAATCCCGGATTGGGCGAGGTTGACCCATCCTTTCATCCCTTGAGTGGGTCGATAAAATGGGTACCAAGCATGCTTGGGAACTAAACACTGGAGGTTCCGCGTGAGGCTGATCACCTTACCGGAACATATGCCTAGCACCCCAGAGCAGTAGGTCACGAAAGCTGAAATGGACACGGCAGGCCTTGGCGCTGTCACGGGCTGTTGCGCCGGGGAGTTTATCCTTTTACGACCTGAACTACGCAATTGTGCGGGTATAAAAGAGAATATTCAAGCTCTTTAAAAATATATTGATACCTTTGTAGGTGACTTGTATCAGTCGTTCTTTTGTATAAAAATGACTTAGTTCTTTAATAGTGTTTGGCATTGATGATGTTTAAGGCTACTTTTTCGATAAAACTCGCAACATTTAGTCCCATAACTTTAAATCCACGCCATCTAGTGTTGTTGTTAAGGAATATTTACAAACGGTACTTATAGTTCAGTCACAATAGAGGTTAAACCTCGGAAAAATTCCCACAAAGCTGAAAATTGGTGAAGACCTTGAGAACATCAGGCAACTTCAGTTCACTGAATTGGAAACCTTATTAAGAAGGAATGTAGAATAATGGTGTTGCGAATAGATGACAATTGCTTGTTTTTGTTTTGGTTCATTTTTGTTTTGGTTTATTTTTACATTTCTGCTGTTTTAAAACCACATTTCTCTGGCTGCATTAACCCTTTCAGTCCCAAAAATTTACTACTCTACAGAAACTTCTGATAATCACAAAATAAGCTTATTTTAGGTCAAATATACGAGTTCCATAAGAAAAAAATCATTTTAATTTTTAATATATTTTTCAAATAATGCCAAAATTTTTTAACTGTGGAAATCAACAAAATAAAAAAATACATATTACCTAAAAACACTTCGAGTTATATATTTTAAGGTATCTGACCATATTATTAAATAAAGTTAGTAATTATTTTAACCGAAATAGTTTAAATTGTCTTTTAAATATGTGGAACTGAAGTGAACTTATCAAAAATCTGGTGAAACGCTTGTTGGCTATTTTCTGAATAAAAAAATAGAAGTTCTTACTTCTATTGAGATTAATGTAAAATATTGTCCAATAGAACTAAGTGTGAAGAATCGAATGATGTGTGTTTGGATGTCATAACGGGACATAAACATTTTGAAAAAAATATTGAAAGTGATTATGCCAAATTGCATCACTGGGACTGAAAGGGTTAAATATTTTCAAAAACGTTTTCCTGCGCTGACTTACAAGTCTTTATGATCCCATTTTTTGAAGTGGTTTCGAATCTATTTTCTTTTTAATTTTCAATAAATAATGTTACACAATTCTAAACAATTTCAAGGATTGAAATTATAGAAGCCTGTAAATCAGCTACCATTCATAATATTAAAAAAAAAAAAAAAACAAAATATATTCATATTCAATACAGCCAATTTTTTAGCAACAATAATGTGCATTTTATACCTTCTAGCTTTTTTTATTTGGCATACACTTAGGCCTCGAACAAAGGACTAGCGTTTTACAATTTTACTGAATTGACTGTTTTTATTTTTCCAAATCTGATAATTTTTTATTGTATAGATCTAATTTTATTTTAAAAAGTGGTATGCATTTGAAGTGTTAAATTAATATAAAAGTACAAATTGAAGAGCTTTGTGGAAGAACGTGCTAAGTGACAAAAAGGTGAAAACGAGAAAATGGGCTTTGAAGTTTTTCGTCTGCACTTAAATACGTTAAAAACGGCACTTACAAACGGTAAAATATGTGCTGAATTTAAAGTTTTTGAAAAGGGAGAATCTTGATATCTTTAAAGGACGGAATAACTCATTGACACAAATATCTCGATTTTTCAAAAATGTCAGTTAGCACGTTCTTCCACTAAGCTCTTCAATTGAAAACTATAAAATTTGGCGAATCGTTAAAGAGCTTTTAAAATTGACACTTTTTGCTGATTGGAACATCTAAAAGTTCGCTGATTCTATGTACCTGTCCAGAACAAGTGTTCCCTTGTAGAGAGGCGGCAGGTACCGCTGTTCGCTTGAATTGGATATATGATTAATTTTGAATATTTTTTAAAGCATTTGATTCAGAGTTCGGTGTTTCGATTTGGGTTCTCTTCAGCACTGAATGCAAGGAAATTGTCAATGGACTAATTGTAAAGAAACCTTTTAAAATGTTTTATTAATACGATTTCGTTTTTCTGCTGCTTTTCTCTCGCAAGGGTACGTTCCATTTTGTTAAAAAAAAATTGCATTTTTCTTTAAACCAAATAAATAATTTAAATAAAATATATGCAATTCAGTATGGTTCACACGCATAGTTGTACTGCAAGGACAATGGTAAAAGATCAATTCGCTCTTACGTTGTAATTTCACCGTAAAAACTACAAGTATATCGCTGTACATTTAAATCGCTTGACCCTTAAAAAATTCCATTTAAAATAATGTCATTATTGTATTTATACTTAAAATGTAATATAGCAGAAACCAGAAAACAAAGATTTTTCTAATCAAGAAGCGGAATCAAGCAGAAAAACAAAACGCTCGTTTTTCAATTTTGGCAATTCCTACGTTTGGCATCAAAACCAAAGCAACCTCCCTATCCGAGTTCGACTGCAAGTTTTGGGTAAGTATTTAGTCACTCCGTTAAACGAATATATGTATCAAATCTAATTCCAGCTTGGATACTCAAACAGGGCCTACATCATCTGACGATGGTGGGAAAGTAAAATGTGAAGTACTTATATAGTGAAGTGTGAAAATGCTTTATAGACACGTGTCTTTTGATCTGAATTCAATAAAAAAACTAGAAAGTCGTATTTTTATTTTTTTACGTACCGCTTAATTTACGATGATAAAAAAATAATTGGTTATGTGCCCTATTGCAATTTGCATGTGAAGGGGTCACTACGCTGTGTGCACTTACTCACATTAGATTCGGCCCATTATCGTGACATCGTTTCTAATATATTTGTCAATAATGTATTTAATATTAACTAAAAAAACTGGTAGAAATGAGCAGCTCTTTGTGCTGGCGTTTTTTTGTGAGTATCCTACTTAAATAAAGATTAAGAAGAAAAGATTAAAGTCAATAGCAACAAACCACGCGCAGCTGAAATGGCGTCTGGAAAGGCCAAACAAGGAGGGCGTCGTGAGCGCCCTCTAGTAGCGTGAGGAATAGGCCAGCGGTGGCGCTGCTGGCGTTGAGGCGCAGCTGCAGTTGCAGCAGGTGACCCTGGTCTCGGGAGTAGAACCTTTCCGACACCAGGGAGCGCGACAGTTGCATCTGAAACAAAGATTGGTGGTGAGTTTTGCGTTGGGAACTGTTTTGTGGAATTTCATCACACGCGTAACTACTTAATAATAATCGATGCTGCTGAATTACTGCTCTTCTTCAACTAGCCATTTATATTATAAGAGTTATTGTAGTATAAAATTTGAAAAAACTTTACTTTTTCGTTTCAAATTAACATTTCAGACTAAAATTGCAACAAAAAATAACATAATAACTAGCTGCATTACTTTTTAGTAATTTTATGAAGAAAAATACGTGAAACTTTCATCTAGTATTTTTTGTAATATTAGTATTAAATGGTAGAATTCCTTGATGCTTTAGTATTTTTCTCCTTAAAGTGGTGGCAATGCTGGCCTGTTTGCCCTGAAATTCTAGGTCTCATGCATTTCCGTCGCTATCATTGGAAGTCCGATCTAATACTTTTACTGTAATCTCTATTCTATCCAGAGATATAAAATAGAATGGACTGCTCATTGTCAAACCTAAAGGAGATTCCCTTCATGGTTACGTGCTGGGGTAAGATTTGGCGAGTTTTACCCCAGCACGTGATAGCGAAATGTTGGACAGTTTTTCCACAACGACTTGAACATATAAGGCCGACAATCGAGTGGTATGAAAAAGAAGTTGAGAAAGAAACAAAGATGAATCGCTATTTCTATTCATTTACTGTTCAAGTTAACAAGCGTTCGACTTTTTAAATATCAATAACTCAAAAACTACGATTGCAAAAACAAGTTACTTTTTGCTAATTTACTAAGAAATAATCTACTTCTAAACTGATATCAATGTTCAGACCATTAATTTATTTGATTTGACCCAAAAGGGTAAATTAGAATTTTTACAGCGTTCAATTATTCATGAAGATAGCTTTTATAATCAATTACTTGGTTAAAAAGCATAGTTTATAGAGAACACAATTACTTAAAGCAAGCAGAACTAAATAAGTGTTACCTGTGAAGTGTGACAAATCCTTTTTATTTTTGACACTCTTTACAATTAAGAACTACACAAGAATTTGGCATTTTGTGGAAGTTACTTTAAGAGAAGTTACTTTTCTGCTCTTATCTGGTTTTTAGGTCTGGCGTCAAGTCAGTCTGGTCATAGTTCTAAATAAACAGTAGCGATAAGTTGCCATACGTTGCAACCTTTTTCCTCTTGGCGATTTTCATGTTTGGTACGTTTTTGGTAGCTGTTTGACTATTGAATGAGCAGTTCATTTTATGTCTTTGCTTCTATCAGGCATTCCATGAAATGACGAATTTCCTGGTCGTCATGATTATCCCAAATAAAGAGTACACGGGAAGAACCGATTGATTTCTATAGAGTCTTTCCGTAATTGTCTCTGCTTGGCGGACATTGGCGACCGGAAACCGGTTTTTCTTACGTTTCTTCATTTGCGGTACAAACGTGTGACTCGTTCCACTCAACTCTGGCGTGAATTAGGGTTGCCGCGAAAGATAAACAAAGCGAGTAACTGGGTTCTTTACACCAGTTTAGGCGATTTCTCGCTATCATCCCCAAAGAGGGTCTTGTACGAAATCAATCGGTTCTTCCCGTGTACTCGTCAAATGAGGACTCACCTTCCTCTCGATGTTCGGCACCCTCCACGCATATTCGGCGACGAGAAATCCTTCCTTCACTGCCAATTTGGCGAAGTTTGGCATTTGGTCCAAGATGGCGGTAAACTTCACTGCCAAAGTGCCGTTTCTCGCCAAACCAGTCAACTTCCGGAAACCACAAGGGGGGTTGGGCCGATATTTGGGTTGAGTGAAAGCCTAGAATAGCAAATACCAGAATGATTATTTATTCGATATAGATGCTAATTTATAATTTATCTTTGAGATGTTTGCAGTTTTTGTAAAGAAAATTTATATAATTCACTAGGTATTTATAGGAAGAGTTATGAAGTTTTAAACTAACAATTTTCACTAGGATGTACCAGAGAGTCACAATAATTGTTAATTTATAAGAACATGCAAAACAAATATAATAGTCTTCACTCTTACGATTGAAATGAACATCCAAAAATTAGCAATACCATCATACAAAGTTGGTTCATATCCCTTTAAGAACGGCGGTCAGATGGCGCTGATTTAAAATTATTAGACTAAATCTGGAGTTTTATTGAAAAAAATATGTTAAATTGCATCAATGTCAGTAATTCCTTAAAAACAAAGTTATTTTTTATACAAATAATGAATGGTACAAGTCTGTGCTTCGGTATCGATATTTTTGAAGAGCTTGAACATTCTCTTTTATACCGGCACGAACGTGATAGCTCGGTCGGAAAGGGATATGTAATATACTACCGCCTTTTGGGTTAACTTTGGTCCTCGTTTCTCCTGCTAATAACTTTGTGTTAAATAAAAATTTATGTTTAATATGACTTTGTGTTTAAAAATATTCTAGTCTTTCTCTAATTATTAGCAACTCTGTCTTGACCTATGATCAAAGAGTTCTACAGTAGGGTAGATCGATCGTGCTGAGATGCCATCGGCAGCCATGTTTCACTACGGAGCCCGAATAGAGTGGCAAAAGTGCTAGTTAATTTATAATTTTGATAATGAGAAAGGAAGTACACCCATGACAAAGGCGGGAATAGAACATGCACCCGTTACAGCTCAAGGACTGCTTGCGTTAAGGCGTGCGATCGAAACCCCTTCGGCCATCGGGCTCCACATGCCACCCTATATTGTCTGACCGTGTTGGTCTATGGTGCTGTTAGTAGGTTCAATCTCTACCCTACTACAGAACTCTTTGCCTATGATTAAAAAAATATCTAAGAGACGATACTTTGCCAAAATTACCCTCAAGGCCAAAGTTACAACACTAAACCTAAACCGACATTAAGTTTGCAGTATACAAATGTTCTACGAGAAAAAGGGTAAATAGTTCCCATTTTCGAGTGTGAGAATCAAATAAAAAAAGGTGTTTCACAATCAATAAACAATTTTATTTGTTATTTCAAGACAATTTTTTTCCTTCGATTTTGACGTAACAGGGCGCACAAATATCAGTGTCAAAGGAGCAACCAATCGGAGCATTCGAACTTTCGGCGCCAGCAGTGTTGTTTACGCAGTTTCCTCCGCCTAGTACATTTCTCTGCTGCAAACTTAAGGTCGGTTTTGGTATAGACGGTGCTCTAAACATAATAAAAAAACGTTTTGAGAAAAGAGATTTCTGAACCTGAAGCGGACATGTCCCCGATGTCGGATCCACGCTGAGCTTTCTTTGGTTACCCTGCGGGTCGGTCACCGACAACTCGAATCCGTACGAGAACGGCCACTGGAGGGCGCTGTCGTACGGTCCGGGGACGAGGGTGACAAAGACGCCCAAGTTGTCCCTCGCGAAGGACGCCCACAGGACGACGAGGTACGACGCCGAGTTAACGTGGAAGGGGGCGCTGGAGACGCGTCCTCCTTCGGACTGGGGAACCTATAAAGGAACAAATATATAGATATGAGGAACATGGTGGCGCGACGATTGGCTAGACAATATGACCCTCGAAAATGGGTTATTTTCTTACATTTACGTAAACGAACAAAATGTAAGAAAAATAAAGGAATAATGAATAAAATAAATAATAGCTCCCACAAGCTAAATCAAATTAAGACCGGCTATCAGATGGCGCTGATTTAAGTTTTTGAGACTAAGTTTTAGAATTTTATCGAAAATGTGCCTTAAAAGGCATCAATGCCAGCAACTCCTTAAAAACAACGTCATTTTTCATACAAATAACCACTGGCACAAGTCAGCTGCTTGTCTTGGTTGTAAATTGTACTTCTTTCAAGTCTGGGGAGTCATTGGAAGAAAACCTGTTAGGCTGTGTGTCATAATAATTTATTATTAAACACCATAGCCTTGACAAATTATGTAGGTAAAATTAAGTTAGGTGAAAAACGAATTTGAAAAACTTATTGTTTTTTTATTCGGAAATGAAGGTGTTAATGGTGTGCACAAAATCGTCATGACTGGATTAAGAGGAGTCGGATGGCTCTACAACAGGGTGTCCCAAAATCGATTACCTGTTTTTAAAAATTATTAGAAAAATGGATAGAGATATTAACACAATTATTGTAGAAAACGAATGAGTCATGTCTGGAATTTGATATGGAACACTTTATTATGTTAGTTATGTTTATTACGTTATTATGTTGTTACACTTTATTGTGGTCAAATTAACAGACATACGGCGTTTCAATACCGTGTGTTGGCTGTATGAAAGAACTACGCATGCATATACACCAAAAAGAAGGAAATGTTCCACAGACTGAACATTTTTGACCACGTGTCCTTCTTTTCGGTGTATCGCATGCCTAGTTCTTTCATGCAGCCAACATACGATATTGCAGCGCCACCTCTCGGTTAAACTGAACAAAATAAAGTGCAATAATATATTAACGTAGTAAACATAACTAGCGTAATAAAGTGTTCCATATCAAATTCCAGACATAACTCATTCGTTTTCTACAATAATTGTGTTAATATCTCTATCCATTTCTTTTTCCTTAATTTTTAAAAACAGGTACTCCATTTTGGGACCCCCAGTATCTCACCCATGTTCATTTTACTAACTTTAGGAGCATTTTTCTCAGGCACTATATGAGATATCAATATGATTTTTTTTACAGTTCGTTCCTTACATGTAGCTCTTTGTTTAAACTTAGGATATTTCAAAGTATAAACAAATACTTTTACAGTTTTTTAAATATGTATTAAAAAAAACCAAAAAAATCCGATTTTAAGTTTCATATTTTTTTTTACCAGATATATTTTACATTTCTTAGTTCAATCAAAGAGCTATTACTGGGGAAGAAATATTAAAACTAAACATATTGATATTTTTTATAGTTTCTGAGAAAAATTTTACTAACTATTTAAAAACCTTATATTTCAGGAATCGCGAAAGAAAAGTAAGGTATAGGTAGGAACTAAGTTTCAGAGTTTCTGAAAAATGCTTCTGAGATTAAAAATGCAGATTAAGAAGAAAAGAAAAAGCAAAAAATCGATATTCTTGATAGAAACGCCCATCTGACTCCCCTTAACGAACAATGAGCTTACATCCCACTGAAACTCGGACACCAGTTGGTGGCCCCTCATGTGCACCCTGGCGCCCTCTGGACGAGGAGTCTTCTGAAGAAAAACGGTCGCTTTCACCAGAAGCTCGTCATGCCACACGAACTGAGTGCGCAGTTGATCCAAAGGAACGAAGAACCTGAAATGGAAGAAGCAGATTATTTTAATTTCTGCCGATATATGGATGACTCAAAATGCAAGTGAACCAAGTCTATAAAATGCATCTTTGTGCTGCAGACGTTTAAATGTGAAGCCGCTTAGGCAGTGGCAATTGAAAACATTTTTTTATTTGCGCATAATAACTGAACGAGGAAATTTTTCATTATAGCACTGAAATTGTATTCCGCTGCTAACTCGAAAATGATAAAAAGTGGACATGGCTAGCTTGTAATCTGAATTCTCCATACATCGCTTAGGCATATACACATGAAACTTTGTGGGGGGGGGGTCCAAACTCTCTGAAGTAATTTTATTATTTCCATTTCTTACAAATGAATATTTAAATGCATTAAACCTTATGAATAATTTTTAAAAAATGCATGCATCTCCGATTTATCAGAGAACTGTCATATTGTGATATCAATCATGTCACATTAAAATGTCTTATTTGTTTTACATCGCTAGGGCACAATTTTTAAGTATAATAAGATATAGAAAAATTATAATGGCCAGCTGGCACTTGGTTCAATAGAGTATTATATTTGTTAGTAATTTTGGTGGCAACTAATTTTGGAAACCTTTTCCTTAATATTTTTTGTTTAAAAGAAAAGTTGCAAGGAATGAAAATAATGTCTCGTTTGGTTGTTTAGTGAAGGGGACAAAGCTTGAATGATGCAGTGAATGGAAGCAAGAATTATTTTACGAGACGTGAAGCCAAGCTTATTGATGCTACACTATGCTTACGTTTTTCATTAAATTTACGGTACATACAATTAAACTTTGGTTTTCAATTACTTTTTTTGGTTTATTCTATGGCTGGATTGTTTAGTAATTGCCAATGAATGCTTATGTTTTTAATTCCTAAACACAAATAGAACAAACCCTTTACCGCACTTCCTACCCCTTCTCCCTCTCCTTAGTTGTTTTCTTGATTGACAAAGGACGCTAGAGGGCGTGATTGTCAAATGAAGGGACCGTCAATTTCTTGTTCACCTGTTGACTCAATTCTTGATTTGTGCCTAAAATAAACACAAAAAAATGTTTAAGAATACATTATAGTATGGATCATGGAAAAAAATAAAGGTTTCTGGTTCGACAAAGGTCAAGTATAATTCCCAAAATCGTGCTTTAGCATTAAATGCGGGTCCTTTACTTTTTTTTTTTAATCTCTAATTGATAACTTACGTAGGGCTAAGGAAGCCCTTATTGTTTAAACCATGAAGAAATACTTGGGACAGAACGCATAGACCAAGGTTGGATACCCCATTTGGGACCACGTAGATTCACCGAGAAATAGGCCAACACCTTTCTAAGTGAGATATTTATTCTGGCCTAATATGGTTTCATCGAAAATAAGGGAACGTTTCTTTCAGGATCCATGTGGACAGCCACATCTTCCCAAGTGGGATAACCACAAGTGGATAATATGGTTTGACCGAATAAAGGGGGTCGTTTCTTTCTGGGTCCATATGGGATAGCCACTAGAAACCCACATAACAGTGGTACATGAGAAAATACGATAGAATTCTTTTACCAGTAATTTTTATATCTAGAGGCAAGACAGAAATTTAGATATGTACGGTTTGTTAATTAGCATAAAAAATGTTTTTAAAGAACTTACCATGTTGAAAATTCGTCACTTTTGTTGGATTATTAGGACATCGGAGAATCTTTGATCTTTGTAATCAATCATTCCAACCATCTGGAGTTTCTAGGCGGCTCAGGAATAAGTAAGGGACCTTTGTAGATTTGAGAAGAAAACCAGTGTCAGTAACAGGCCGTCTGGAAGCTTTAATTCATGGTTTGCTTCTAGAGAAGCACCAGAGTCTGGAATGTGAGTCGATCTTGGCGACCCTACGTTGTCATTCGATGCAAAAACTCTCGAAATGCTTGGTTGTTCTGAAAAGTTGTTTTCGAGAGTGAGGCTAGACTCGGAACCTCTATTTATGCCAGACAATATCGATTGCCTGATGTGCGTATCAGTGGATATCTTTCGTATATCTCGCTGTTCTGCCAGCCACCTTGAATCTTACTTTTGTTACCAATGTTTTTCTTTGGGGAGTCATTATTTTGAGTTCCGATCGGCCATTTTGAGAGATGAAATCATTTTTATTCTGAAAACTTGCAGTCTGGCTAAGTCCATGAGAAACTTTAAATTCTCTTTCATCTAATGATTTTGATGTTCCTTGATTAGTTTTTAAGGAGGGTTCCACCCTTCATGCATATATTTTTTTACAATGCAACAAAGAATCGTCGCCAGAAATTTCAGCTTCGTGTTTATTATTCTCCTTCAATGAACGAAAACTTGACATACGTCGGTTGGGCAACGTGAAATCCTGGATTTGATTGCTTTTGGGTCTCCACTCTGCTTGGTTGGTCCTGAAAATCGGGTAGCTGTGATCTTGATTCTGAAATCCAGCATCTTGAGGTGGGAAACCGAACTGAGAAGAGGGTGGGGGGGGGGGGACAGGCTGGAATTTCCATAATGCTGAAATGCAGAGCCCGAGTGTAGGTGATCTTGCTGATTTGAACCGAATTTCCTAGACTTTGAGCCTCGGTGCCTGGATGTTGAGAACGGGTGTACAGAAACCGGATCTTTGAAGGAATCTTCTCCGATATCCGGAATTCTATGGACCGTTTTTCCGCCAGTCAAGCAAAGTCAGGTTGAGGGTGTAAGGAAAAGGCCAATCAAGGACTTCATCATACAGTCCCGTCTCGAAACTGAACCAAAGTCCTAGTTAGGGAAGTCCGTCGGTCGGATTGATCTTGCCGGAAGACAAGCTGAGGCGGATCTTGTATCAGCCTGCCCGTGTAAAACACAGGCCGACGACAGCGCCCTCGCGTGTCCGTTGATAGTAATAGTTGCTGCACGTTGCGGAACTGACCAGATTATATTACTGCAACCATGGATCCGGATTCCTGGATTTTCTTTGATTTGTGCTTGAGGAAGGAGATTCTCTGAAAGGGATATGATATTAATGGTAAAAAAATTAAAATATTATTTTGCACTAATATTGATATGTGCATATGTATACCCCTTTCCTACCGGCTAGCACGATCGTCCGGGTATTAAGAGAATGTTCAAGCCTCTGCAAAATATCCATACCGAAGCAGCTTAATTGTACCATTCGCTATTTGTATTAAAAAAATGACTTTGAGTTTGTTTCCTCCCCCATTGGTTTGGGTGTAATTTGAAATATTATGTCCCTTTGTTGCCTTTTGTTTGGGTTCAATGTAATTGATTGTTATTTTTATTATCTTCATTGGATTTTGATTGTTATGTTATTGTGATGTCTGGAAGGGTCCGGGGGCCCCTTGACCATTTTCTTCAAATGATTTTTGATTTGTTAATTTTATTGTTGTCTGAAGGTCCGGGGCCCCTTGACAACCAATATTTTTCTGTAAATAAAAAGTTTTCTTTTTTTCTTCGTCTTCTCTTCTTCTTCTTCCTTCTTCTTCTTCTTGTTAAGGGAGTTGCTGGCCATTGATGCATGTTGAATGCATTTTTTTCGATAAAAACTCAAAATTTACTCTCCTAATTTTAAATCAGCGTCACCTGGCGGCCAATCGAAAAGGGATATACAACAAGAATCGTAATCAGGTTGTGGAAATATAAAGTTTTTTAGTCTCGCCTTAACGAGTTTAAAAAGCTGAAATTTAAGATATGGATGTGTTTAACAGCATTCTAAGATAAATAAACAAAATGTATTCTTATGTATAGGTTCTTATGCGTAGTTTTTCAAACAAATTTAATGTGTTTGCCACAAAGTAGTCACACATCATATTTATAATTTTATTGCTGCATTCATGTTGTTCTAAATAACGACGCCCGTCGCCAATAGCCCTCGTGTAGCTCTGGTGCGACGATGATTCAAACCTACCTACCTAACCATTGTTGCATTCAAATTGTGTAAATTCAGGGCATAGTTCATGGTGTAATAAACTGCACTGTAATATAACATGAATCCTGACAGTTCAATTAGTATAATAAAATCCACTTACGTTTCAACTCACACAGAAACGATGAATTTAATTTAATTGGCCACTAGGTGACTCTCTTTTATTTTACCTTTCTTTAAAGATTTTTTTTTCAATGACCTGAGTCCAATAGATACACTGATGTAATTTCAGAAAACATTTCCAATTGACAACCAATGTAGGTGTTTCATAAAATCTAATACTTTAGTTTTACTTCGAAGAACGCCGAGTATAGTTGAAAGGATGAAAACCTGATGGCATACAACTGAGGAAAATATAACAATAAAATATGCTTGATCATGTAAAAATTTCATAAAAGATATCTTTAATAAAATGTGTTTTGCTTACCTTCTTCGTGATTCAAAGGGCTTGAATTGACCGACGTGAAGAACAGGAAAATTCCGACTGTAGTCCACAGAAACGAAGCCATTTTGTCATAGTTCCACTGGAAAGCTTGATGTTTGTCTATAAAAAAAAATGAAATGATCTACTACTTGCAAGACAAAAAAAAAAGTTGAATTATAGAGCCCTGTTTGCCCGCTAGATTCGTCAGTAAAAAAAACAAAAACAATTTGTAAAATATTTAATACA